>PVIU01005509.1:0-112657 GCA_004026605.1 Ondatra zibethicus | reverse complement strand
TCCTCTCCAGCATAGGGAATCCTTGGTGTTTTTGATTTTGGCCATTCTGACAGGTGTAAGATGGTATCTCAAAGTTGTTTTGATCTGCATTTCCCTGATTGCTAAGGAAGTTGAACATGACCTTAAGTATCTTTTGGCCATTCGAACATCCTCTGTTGAGAATTTTTTTTTTTTTTTTTTTTGGTTCCCTATGGTCTAACTTCTCACCTACCCAGTCTCAACACGGCAGAACAAATGTGTGCAAAAGTTAGACTCAATCAAAATTAAACGTATGTGAACTTTAAAGAACATGATAATGAAATATAAAAAATAGCTCACAGACTGGGAAAATTATAAATTCTCTATTTGTTAAAATAATTTTATTTATGAATGAATAAATATAGTTGAAGTATAACTACCATACCAACTTTTATTCATATAAACATCATATTAAATGAAAAAAGAGAGCTATAAAATTGTGGAAAATAATGTGCAGTAACATTTAAAAACAGGGACCAAAATTCTGAAAAACAAGTTCACAACATCATTTGTTTTTTAAAAAAATGAAGAATGAGCACAGAACTAGACCTTAGTGTTTGTCTATGAAGTCCTATTTATTTCAAAAATTTAAGAGACAAAGGTTAAAAGGTCAACATTGATCACTTTTTGCAGTAGATCCACTGGTGACTTATCATCTGTAATTTATTCATGCTCTAAACTTGCAAGTTAATTTCTGAGTGATTTTGACATTTTTAAAACACCCATTAGATTGGTAAATTATAATTTTACGACTTCTATGTAAAGCTAGTAAACTGCTGCTTAGTTTATTGAATTCTATGATCAATTTAATTATCTATGTGAAGTCATTTCCTTTTGTAAACATTAAAATATATCCTATTCTCCCTGTACCTCAGAAAGTCACAACAGCATTAAAAAGTATAGATTATTTAACCTAAAGACATACTTATGTCACAATGTCAATATTCATAAGGAATAAAATACAGGATTCACTAAAGATTATTGTTTTCATGACTATTCCATTGGCTTGAAAACATGTCAATGTTTTGTACATTATTAAAAAGATACTTTCTTAAGGAGTTGCACTCAATTCTGATCCTGGTGCTAAAATGTGTCTTCTAATGTTATATTTTTCTTCTTTATTCAGCTCTGCCAGAAGGACCCACAAGAACACCTAACCTACACATAATGCTCAGAAGCTTTAATAAACATTTGTGAAGCCAATTTTTCAAGTTATAGAAAAAATATTATTAATTTATATCTCTATTATTTCATGGTGAAATTAAACTATTTAGCACAGTTTCCTCTGTGATTTTTTAGTCATACTTTTTGTGACATCCCTTTCTAAATTAGACATCTATTAAGAAAATTGCTTGTACAGAAGCTTTTTACAGTCGCGTTATGCTGCTTGACAGTTCTTGGGCTTAATTCCTGTATTACTGTCACTATGGTCCTTCTCAGGCAGACTTTGACCATCTGTACAGCTTTTTCTCTGTTTCTCTGCAGCCGTTTTCAAGTTTCTGCTTTTGCCAAATGTGGTAATGCACACCTGTAATTCTTGCACTGGAGGTGGGTGTGCAAAGCTCAGGTGCTGAGGCCAATCACAGCTAAGTAGTAAGAGTCCAGACTGTCATTGTCTCCTAAACAACAATAAGGTTTTAGATATTGTATCAAGGCCTGTATGTGCTTTTAATTTATTGTGACATGGGGAAGAGACACAGATTTATTTGCATTCCTCTCATGGTTACTCTTTAGTTTTCTTGTATCATCGTTAAAGAGACCATCTTTGCTTTTGACATCTTTGCCAGAAATTGGGTGGCTATGGCTTTACTCCCTGTTTCTGAACTGTGTCCCATTGATGTATATGTTTATTTTTTGTGATAATTTCATGCTGTTATGTTACTATGTCTCTGTCAGTCGACTTGAAATTAGCTTTTGTGTATGGCAAACATTACTCATAGGTAGTCAGGATTGCCTTACTATCCATGCATTTTGTTTCCCTGTGAATTTTATGATTTAGTTCTATGAAGAATGCCATTAGAATTTCAGAGTCATTATTTTGAGTCTGCACATCACCTTGTATCAGAATCACTCATATTGTATTAATTTTTCTAGTTCATAGGTGTAGAGAGTCTTTTCATCTTTTGTCTTTTTCAGTTTCTTTCCTCTGTGTTTTTGTTGTAAGAAATTCATTTTGTTCGATTCCTATCTATATCTTTTGTTTATATCTTTGTGGAAGCATTATGAGTGGGTCTGTTTACCTTACTTCTTACTCAATACATTTTTAATTGGTATATAGAAAATCTACTGACTTTTTCTGCCACTTCAGTATCCTGCTACTTAGCTGAAATTGTTCGTCAGAGGCAGATGCAGACACATCAACGGACCTGTCTACTGTGAAACTATAGTAGTAGTCAACTAGACAACTATGTTCATTCATATCCAAAACCTTTAAGAAGTAAGGAATATGGATATTTCTATGTGCACTGAGATCAGTCTTAGTTATATACTAACATATGAAGAGAACGGAAATAAGTGAGATAAGACTAGTAATTAGCTTTAGGATGGTAGAGGAAAGAAAAACAGCCTAGAGGAGGAAAATAAATAAAAGGAGGAACAATAGAGACAAACTAAGGATCTGAAGCGGATCCTTCTAAGGGAAAATGAAATGATAAAGAGGAAAAAGAATGGAAAGAGACAAGCTAAAATAATTCCAGCTCTAAGGAGCCAGAGGGAGTGAGGAATCGAACTCCAGACTCACCTCTGTCCTTCACAGAGCTACCCAAAGGAAAAGGAAAAGGAGAATGAGAAGAGCAGGGTGCAGTGCATATGCTAACTTTGCATTTAATATTAAACAGGAGACCATAGAAGTGGGGGAAATTGAGATGGGTCGTGATTCTGACTCAAATGTTGTCTCTCCTCTGGGACAGGCATCAGTTTCATCTCATAGTCTTTCTTCCCTGGCTCACTGAGGTCGATCAGATCACTGAGCAGAATCTCACAGGTTGAATCATGAACGCTAGTTACACCTCCATAATTCACCCTGAGACCGGGACAGGTGTTCTGAGCGCGCTTTTGCGTTCCACTCTAGTCTAAGGCTCAGAAGAGATTTCCACCTCACAGAGCACTGCCCAGGAATGGCTCAAACATGTCTGTACACACTGCATCCAATCCCCGAGGTATTCTCCAGCCCAGGTTTCAGAGTTTAGTCCCTTGACAATTGTCTGGGCTCACGATGTGTGAGTTCACAGGCAGTTGTTTTCCTCTGGGTCACCTTGATGGAGACTAAGTGGGATCTCGTGAAAACAGCTTTTATACTCCTCATAGAAAAGTTTTCAGGTAATTTCCCGGCTTTTATCACCTCCCCGCTTCATCTTCTCTTTAAAACTCCTATTACCCTTGCTGCCCCTCTTAAGCAATGTTCCATGCCTGCCTACTACTCACCAAACAAGGCTCAACTCTCCAAGATGGATTTGACTCTTTAGTCCTATCCTTTTCTGCAGTTTTCTGTTTTATTTTGCGACTGAAAGATGATGCATTCCACTCTCACCTATGAATTATGATACTAGTTTTCCAACTATCATTTGGTCTACCTCCCAAGGAATGTAACAGATTGTGATCGTGTGTTATTTAACCTACTCAGAAACATAGCCAGTCTTTATATTTAGATAGGTTCCTGCTATTTATAATTTCTTTGGGGATATTTTTACAATACTGTTGAACTTTATGAAAGTTGCAATCGCTGTTCACTGAGATGATCATATAATTTCTGAACTTACCTGGACTCGTGTGATACATCACATTTACTGAAGAAGCCTCACCTACCACAGTTTTGGAGGTCTGTGATTCCATGTGAGTTAGGAGGGCTGTTGGAAGGAAGACAGCATATCTAGCTGGAACCTAATGGCTATTGTGGTCACATCAGAGAAAAAACTCCAAAAACCTGGGTGTGTTCAGAATCTCCAGGAATTGGTCCAGATGAAAAGGTGAATAATATCTTTCCAAACATCTTTTTAAAGGGAGAAACACACAATGTATTTTCCACTTTTGAAACAGATTATTTAGAATGAAGGTTACAGAATAGTTAGCATTACAAAATATTTAGAATACAAAGTCATATTTGCCTCTCCAATTGTGCCCCCATCCCTTTTAAAATTCTCTTGACATACTGTTTTCAACTTTCAAACATCAGAAACTTTATCCACAGCTCATGGAGCTGAGACTTGAAGGTATTCTGGCAAAAAATTTTTGTTATTATTGTTATATCATTTCATTTAAAATATGTTTTAACCTAATTTTGAGATTATAATATAATTATAAAATTCCACTCTTCCCATTGTTACATACATATAATGGAAACTTTTACAGAAGATCACAATCAATCAAAATGCAGAATTGTGGAGTTCAGCCCCAACATCTACAACACAATCCCTGACCACAAGATTTAGGGATTGTTGCAGAAGAGTGAGTGTAAAAGGTTGAAAGAGCGATATGAACAGGGGTTTTTCGTGTGGGATTGTCTCTTATGGAATATCAGAAGCTACACCCATAAAAATATGATCTTTTAAAAGATCATATTTATTAATTTTGTTTTGTTTTGCTTTGTTTTGAGATACAGTTTCTTTCTACATGTAACAACCCTGGAACTTACTTTGTAGACCAGGCTGGCCTCAAACTCATGGAGATCCACCGGCCTCTGCCTCCTGAGTACCAGGATAAATGGTGTGCACTATCACACCAGGCAAAAATATGCTTTGACAGAAATAAAATTCTATCATTTTTTCTCCTACCTTTCCTCCCTCTAGTCCCTTCCAGCTACCATCTTTTAACCTCCTCCCTCCCATGACCCCATGACTTTAAAGCTGATAACTTCTTCCTTTTGGTTATAGTGACATGGGAGGTGGACACTCCTGAAGTAGTTTTTGTTGACTTCCTTCTGCCTCTTTTGATATCCTAGAACCAACAAAACTCTAAACATCTTCCTTCCTGTGCTCTAAAAATGCTCTTATTTAACTGCACACTTTCTTATGCCATATTTTCCCTTATTCCATCTTCTTCACAAAGAAATCATCCACTATCAGCAGAATCCCTGGCTGGTAACAGAACCTAGAGCTGCACAATATCTAAGCTCCATTAGCTGCAGCTGTGAGGCATTCAGTAAATACCTGTCAAATTAGCTTCGCTCAGTGGATTGCAACATGTAAGACATAGAGAAAAATAGAGCAATGAAATTTTAGTGTAGACAAACATGATGAAAAGGACAGGCTGCTCTCATAGCCTCTGAATTTTCAGCTGATTTTGTACAGTGAGACTTAAAATGGAGAAATATTAGCCTTCTGACAGTATAAAAAGTAGCCTTTAATATATACCTTGAAAATGCAAGGCATTGAAATCTTTATTCTCTTTATTTATTTCATTATTCATCATATATCATTTCAAATTTACTTCATATCTTTAAGAAAATTTTACTGCAGTATCTATGAAACATCTTAGGTAGAAGTGTCAATCCCAACACATTTAACAGAAAATAAAATTAAACAGCAATCTCTGCTTTTGAAAAGAATTTATGTTTTATAGCTATGTATATAAGTATGTGTGTTTGTGCGGATATATGCACATGCATGCAGTTGCCTATGAAGACCAGAAGCATGCAACATACTCTGGAAGTAGAATTACACGTGGTTGTAAGCCACCAGGTTTAGCTGCTGGGAACCACACTTGGGTCTTGTGTAAGAGCAGTGTGCATTCAACCACTGGACCATCCCTCCAGATCCAATTATGATTTTCTATAGCCCAAAGAAGCATTGTGAACGTTTCAAGTGATTATTGTGAAAAGCAATATATACATATATCAGAAGCTTTTAATCAATGTTTGTTACTGATACTCTGCAATTACTTAACATACAATGAATTCTGAAACTTAATTACTGAAATTGGTTTCCACATTTATTAAACCTATTTAGAAGTACTTAGTCACTGAATTTATTTATAGTCACTAATTATTATCTTAACTACCATAAATGTCTCATTAAAAATAATCAGGGTCTTACAGAGATTTAATGTTTAACAGTATTTGCAATAACAAAACATTCAGAACAATTTTAAAAATCCAAGCTAAAGGAAGAATCAAACTTTTTGTTAGCTGATAAAATTTCATATTGTTCATTTTAATTTTTTTAGTTTTTGGTGTTTTAAAAGATTTATTTTAATAAGCACAAGCAGATCTCTAAACAGCAACAAAACACAAGAAAAAATGCACTACCTGCATCATACAAAATGTTAAAATGACTGCAAAAATACTACTTTATTTCTTCACTGCCTGGGTGCTGTCTGGGTGTTTTCGCTACGATGATGGTCTACATGTGGGTTTTGTTAATGGTGCCTCCCGTGTGTTCTAGGCCGATCTTAAATTCACCACCCTCCTTTCAAGACTCTTGAGGAGTAGTGTTACCAGTTTAAAGGAATATGCCACTACAGCAAGTTACTGATTATAATTCTCATGATTTTATTCACTGTGCTTGAAGATATGTTTAAATACTTTTCTGAAAATGTTACTTAACCAAATGCAGCAGTCCGCCACACATGTTGCCACACGTTTGTAATCCCCGTATTTGAGACGTTGAAGATAGACAACAGTGAGTGCAATGACAGCCTGAACGACAGAGCCAGACTGTCATTCCCCTCCCCCAGCCTCAAACAACAACAGCAAAGTCATTGTTCTTTTCCACAAAAAACAAAAACAAACAAACAAAACAGCCCTTGAGCTGGGCATGTACCTCAGTCTATTCCACAGGGTGTTTGATTAACATGCATGAGAATCTGGGCTTGATCGCTTGCAGTATGTAATTCAACATGGTGGCACATGCCTTGGAAAGACAGAAGCAACATCGGAAATCCACGCTCATCTTTGACTACGTAGCAAGTTTGAGGACAACATGGACTGTACAAGACCTTTTATTAATGAACAACCCCAAGTCCTTTCCGTTTTTAAGCCCTTAAAAATTATTTAAGGAACTATATTAAGTTTTATCTTTAAAATGCTCGATATTATTTCAAAATGAATCATCTCCCCAAATGAAACCAGTAGTAAGACGAAGGGTGAGGAAATGGTTGAGGTTTACACAGGCTTTTCACAGTGACTGCTAATCAATTACCATTTCAAGGCGATGCATATATAGAGCAGAAAGTGGAAATACTGAAAGTCAAGAAGATACTTTCATTGCTGCAGATGCTAGTAACATGTGCCTTAGAAATTCAAGAGAACTGAAAACTTATTGCAAAAGCAAACAATAAAACCCTCAGAAAACTGAAAGGGTAAGCTTTTAATTATAGCATTGAAAACTTGATTGTACACCAAGAAAAGACAGCCAGAAGTAGGGACTGATGAGAATATATGTTAGTATATATACATCATATATACTATATATATGCTAAATACTATATTAGTGTTATTATTATTTATAAGACAGTGGCTCATTTTTGTGGAGCCTAGGTTGACCTCAACTTGTAATCTTCCCTACTGAAATTATAGGCATGAACCACCACAATCAGATTTTGCTTTGACTTATGATAAAGGAATAAGTGAAAACAAAAAAGTAACTAAATTTTTACCCCCTGCAATATCAGAGGTAGAAGGTTGTTAAAACATGTAGATAACCAGTACACATGTTTTTGCTCACTTTAAGGAAACCATGAGTTGACTGACCTTTCATAGCTTCTAAATTGAACATTTATATTCGTGATGTGCCCTCATTTACTTATTTTCACATTATAGGAAATTTCAAGCACATCTGAAATTCTATAATCACATGGGAGAGGAATCCTATAAATGCAAACAATGTGGTAAGCCATTTAGATTTACAGTACCTTCAAGTACATAAAAGAAATACCAGAGCGGAACCAAATGGACTTAAGGATTGTGGGAAATCTTTCTGCTTTCACAGTTCTTTTAAACAGCACAAAAGAACTCACACTGTAGAGAAAACCCATGAATGTCAAAAATGCAATAAAATTCTTCTGCAGTTCTGGTCCCTTTCATATATATATAAGAGAAACCACCCTGGAGGGAAGCCTTGTGGAGGCCAACGATGTGGAAAAGCATTTGGCTATTACAGTTGTTCCACTACCTTTCCAAAGCATGAAAACAGAAAATGTTATATGTATGGTAGGGCCTCACTCATTCAGTGACATTCCAGCACACAAAGCCTCACCATTGTGGGAAACCACATATAGAACAAGGGTGGGAGACACTGCATCTATTCAACTGAATTACTTAAATCAAAGGAAATTAAGTAATAATGCTTTGGCATATAATTTTCATCTAAAGAAATTTTCTTTAGTAAATGAGATAGTAAAAAGGTTTAATTATATGATCTATGTGGTTTATGGTAAGATATAAAAATATAAGTCCTAACATCCAATGGGTAGACACTCGACACAGGTGATAGGAAAGTCAAGGTAAGGTTGGATAGAAAGACAGGAACATTTGAAATGGGAGGACATGAGAAGGAGCAAGAAGTCCTCATTGTCTTCAGACTTCTTGCCAGCTACGAGGAAAGAAACCTAGTGCAATTAATTACTGCTTAAGGCCTTTTTGGAAATATCGCCAGAAGCCCCATTTACAGGATACTAACATGGATTAAAACTCTTGTGCAAACTTAGTTACAGGTGCATAGCAGGTTCATCTAGGTACAGTTCTTTTCTCTTGGCGAACACAATGGAATATACCTCTGGCCTAACATTCCAATCTACCCAAAATACGAGAGTTAAAATCTAGTTAGTTAATTACCTGTTAAGGAGACTGTTCCTCAGAAATGTGGAAGCATCTAATTCCATGCTTAAGAGCCAGGAAGAATAGATAACTATTTAATGATGTAATGCGTGTGTCCTTCCCCAAATCTCCCCTGTCTAGACAGTGATTACAGAACTGCCATGAGGTTCTGTAGGCTGCTTACCTTATAGAGTCTTCACTTTGTTTTCCTTTCTGTCTCTTTCTTTCAGATGGTAGGCTAAGTCAAATGAGGGTTTCTCTAATACTTTGGACTTTTCACTCTCTGATGTCACCTTCTTTTTGCCATGTGGTTGCTTGCAGTCACATGTCTTTATCTCTTCCTCTTCTCTATCTTCTTCCTTCAGGGAACAGCCAAGATTATATCTCTCTCATGTTGGCACCTTTCTTTTTAAACTCCACTAAGACTGTTAGGAGCTTTTTTTGCGTGTACATTCAGAAATTATTTTTTTAATAAGACTAAGAATCCTGAGAAGGGACCACAATTTGTCTGATATCACATGCCATTTAAGAGATAGCTCCCTGAAGTTTTCAGTGACATTAGTAGTTTCTGAATTACTTTATCAGATGATAATCACACCCAACATATCTTTAGAGCCACTTAACTTCTATATCAAAACAGAGGAATCAGGGAAAGATTTCTTAACAAGTGTTGGAGATGTAATCTGAGAGCCAACAAAATACTATACATGGCTATTACTGACATATGTAACTGCAATTCTCTACTGAGGATATCCAACTTCTTGGATGTATCTTACTCTCTGGGATTTTCCCTTGAGGAGTCAATACCTACACTTGGGTATGACTCACTTTCTAAGACTCCCTTGAGGACTTAAAAGCCATACTTGGGGATTCCTTATTTTCTGTGACTCTTTCAGAGAAGTCCACACCAATGACCTGGAGTGTTCTCCTGCTCTCTTTTTGAGGCCCTGCCTTTCTCACTTAACTCTCATGCTTAAGGCTACGTCAAAGTATCTCTAATACAATATCCAACTCTTTTATCATACTGGCTAGTCCTGAACTTACCTTTTAGCATCAAAGCCATTACTCCTGGTTTGGCTTGAGTCAAGGTCCTGAAAGAATGAAAGGAACTCCCTAGGCTGAGGGTGTGGCTGAATGGACCCATGCCTCCGTTTCATCTCCACTGACAAGAGCCTGATATTCAGTCCATAAGCACTGATGATTGTTATTTCTTCTTGATGAATATTCTATTTATTAATGTGGTGTCATTTTCTATTTTTTCAAGTTTTGAGTTGGACTATATCCCAAATTTGAGACTGTTTAGACAAGATTTTTTTATAACTTTGAATTGCTTGGTAGATGGATTCCCAGCCATTGAACCAAGCTATTGAATTATTTTTTAGGGCTGTGTGTTTCTCAGAGACAATATAGATAGTTGGTTCTGTTTTTAAATCTAATTAGTCTCTTTTTTCAAATTGGTGAGTGAATCTACCTATATTTAAGGTTACTACCAATAGATATTTGCTATTTACTAAGTTTTTTAGGTGATTTCTAGTTGGTTATATTGTTAGGATTTCATTTGCCCCTCCATTTGTATTAGAGTTTTGCTGGTTTGCTGTGTTAGGCACAGTAAATTCCTTTCTAGTTCTCAGTTCATTCATTTACAATGCTAGGAAAAGAAAAAAGACATCACAATGTAACTCCTACTTCAGATTGCATTATCACACCATAGGTCTCTCTTTTTCATTCAGTCTGAACCATCCAAATAGTATCCAGAATGACAGACATGATGACAGACAGTGGAGTATAAATGATCAAAAAAAAAATCACATAGCAGTTTGGCATACTGTCCTTGAAGCAGTAGTTGAAAGCTAATTAGCATCTTATCCACACATTGGAAGCAGAAAGAGTGTGTCTGGCAAGACTTTTGAAACCTCAAAGCTCACCCCCAGTAACATATCTCCTTGAACAAGACCATACATACTAACCCTTCTTAAACAGTCTCCCAACTGGGAACCAAACATTCAGATATATGAGCATGTGGGGCGCCATTCACATTCAAACCACCACAGTGTCAAAGTTCTCAGAAACATAAGTTTTTACAGATTTCTCCATCTCTGTATGGACTCTAATATATTTTTTCTGGAAGTTGATTTAGACTATCATGTTTGGGAATAGTCTCTCTTATTGTCAACCTTCTTTGGAGACCAGATGTATGCAAGATCTGAGTTGTTCAGTGAGTATCAGTTTTTATCATGGTAATTACTATTTCCTGATTGCATGGCAGTTACAATGGTGCCTTCAAAAACAACCAGAGCAAATCTTGCTGTGCTGCATTGTACAGTGACAGTGCTCCCCAAGGTCTGACGTCACAAAGACAAAGGCAATGACTGTATCCCCCCATCCTCACATTGGAAAAGAAACCTTTCTACCAAGAAAATCCTGGACAACGCTGACTCTGACACTTGAAGTCACTTTCTTTCTTTCTTTTTTTTTTTTTTTTTGGTTTTTTTGAGACAGGGTTTCTCTGTGGCTTTGGAGCCTGTCCTGGAACTAGTTCTTGTAGACCAGGGTGGTCTCGAACTCACAGAGATCCGCCTGCCTCTGCATCCCGAGGGCTGGGATTAAAGGCCTGCGCCACCACCACCCGGCTTGAAGTCACTTTCAATCATGCTTGATTCTTTAGGATTAAAAATGTGCTTTCCTAAACAAAATCCTCTACATATTTGTTAGAAATACTTAATCAGGGTTTTCAAATAGCTTGTATAATAAAATAATTAGATGAGCTAGCATACTCAAGCCCTGAATATAACACTTAATTCTCCCACATCAATGGATGAAGAGTAGGTTCTCTTCTAACTACACCTGGATTATCCCATCCCAAATTACTTTGAAGTGAATGTTAGATGTCATATTAATTTATTTATTTCAGTGAAAGGGAAAATTCAAAAGAATATCGTGCCTAAACTTTGATCAACCTGAAAGCCAATTTCTCTGTTATTATAAATTCTGGCAAATTCTATGGTTATCTCAGATAATAATTCAATGCCTTCATCCAAATCTAACAAACAAAATGAGTTTTTATTGATTATCATATTTCATTTTTTAAATATAAAGCCTTAACATTTAAGCTAGGCATGCCTCACAATTGTGACCCTTCTGCCTCAACTTCCTGCATGCTAGTGAAGAAATTCTTATATATTTTCTAATGTGAAAATGTTGTTTTACATTACTTAATTTACTTCTAAATAAGAAATGTAATGATGTATATATTCTTATGAGTATATGTTTGTGTGCATGAGTGCAGTGCCCACAGAGGCCAGAAAAGGTTGTTGACTCTCTTGGAGCTAGAATTACAAGTAGTTATGAGGCCCACTACTTAGGTCTTGGGATTTGAACTCTGATCCTCTGCAAGAGCATTATGTGGCCTTAACTGCTGCATCATACCTCCAGGGCTTATTTCACATTTAATATTTACTGGTTGTTGACTTAATATACTTTTTGCTACTTTTTATTGAAAATGAATTATTTTCTCATACAATGTATTCTGATTATAGTTTCCCCTCCCTCTACTCTAGTTTCTCCCCACCTCCCTTCTCCTCTGATCCACTCCTTTTTTTTTTTTGTCTCTCACTAGAAAAGAACAGTATTCCAAGTGATAACAACCAAACATGGAAAAGTAAAATATAATAAGATGAAGCAAGTTGTATACTATTCATTTGGGTGGGGTAACCCAACAGGAGGAAATGAGTACCAAGAGCTGTCAGAAGAGCCTGAGACCCACCCATTTTCACAATCAGGAGTCTAATAAAAATACTAAGCCAATAGCTACAACATATATGCAGAGGACCTGGTGTAGACCATGTGGAGCATGTGGGACCCGTGCTTGCTGATTCAGTATCTGTGAGCTCATATGTTTCTTGCTTTGTTGATTAAAAGAACCCTGTTCTGATGTTCTCTATACCCTCTGGCTCTTACACTCTTTCCTCTTCATCATCCATGGGATTTCCCGAGTACTATGGTAAGGATTTGATGGAGACTTAGAGTTTAGACTCTTTCTCCAAATATTTCCTGGCTGTGGGTCACTGCATCTGTTCCTATCTGCTCCTGGAGGAAGAATCTCTGATGATGACTGATAAGCCACTGATCTATGATTATAACAGAATATCATTAAGAATCATTTTATTGATTTTTTTTTTAGACCAGTAGTGTGTGACTTTAGCCTAGGTCTCTGGGATGTCTAGTTTCTGGTTCTTGATTACCCAAGCATTTTTATGCATGGGTTCCTTCTTACGGAGTGAATATTGGTGAAATCAGACACTAGTTGGCTACTCCCACAAATTCTATTCCACCATTCCCTAGCATATTGTGTAAACAGAATAGAATGTAAGTCAAAAGTTTAGTGGCTGGGTCAGTGACCATGTTTCTCTTTTGGAAGCTTAGAGTACTTTCCCACACCAAAGTGACTACAGTGTAAGAATGAGGGCTCCATATAGGCTGTATATTCTCAACTGCTGCATATTCAATGAGTGTCGTGGGTATTATCCTCAGCAAGAGGACATTGCTCTCAGTTTAAAGATAACAACCTTTTGTCTGAGGAACAGCCTGGATGGTTGGGGATTTCATAGGGTCTCCCTCCCTTAGCACAGGAGATGACTTTCTGAATTTAACATCTATAGTATAGTCAGTAAGATCAACAATTATTAAATGTGGCCTTGTGAAGCTGAGAAGCTTTTGTAAAGCAAAGGACACCCTAACTCAGAAAAAGTGGCAGCCTACAGAATGGTAAAAGGTTTCTACCCATTCGACATCTGATAAAGGTCTAATATCCAAAATATATAAAGAACTCATGAATCTAGATAACAAAAGCTCAAATAATCCAGTGAAAAAATGGAGAACAGATCTCAATAGAGGAATCTCAAGTGACTGGGAAACGCTTGAAGAGATGTTCAACATCTTTAGACTTCAGGAAAATGCAAATACAACTACTTTGAGATTCCATCTTACATCTGTCAGAAAGACGAAATCAATAACACAAGTGACAGCTCATGCTGGTGGGGATGTGGAGCAAGGGGAATGCTCCTCCATTGCCGGTGGGAGTGAAAACTTATATAGTCGCTATAGGAATGAAAATGGCATATGGCAGTTTCTCAGAAAGTTAAGAATCTATCTACCTCAAGATCCAGCTACGGCACTCGGGTATATACCCAAAGGACACTCCATCCTACCACAAGGACACTTGTTCAACCATGTACACTGCAGCTTATTTATAATAGTTAGAAATTTGAAAAAAAAACTATATGTCCTTCAACAGAAGAATAGATAAAGAAAATATGGTACATTTACACAGTGGAATATTATTCAGTTGTTAAAAATAAACATGCCGATACTTGCAGGCAAATGGATACAACTAGAAAAAAATCATCCTGAGTGAGGTAACCCAGACCCACAAAGAAAAATTTGGCATGTATTCACTTATAAGGAGATATTAGTCATTAAGTAAATGATAACCAAACTACAATCTGTAGAACCAGAGAGGTTAGATAAAGAGGAGGGGTCTAGGATCTCCCTGGTAGGAAGGAATAAAATAGATTTTACAGGCAGACTAGAAGCAGATGGGGATGGGAGTGAGGGTATCAACTGGTAGGGGGTTGTGATAGAGGGAGAAAGTGAGGAGAGAGATGGCTGAAATTGGGGGAATGGTATTTTGGGGCTGGTGTGGAATCCTAGTGCAATGGAAAACTCCTGGAACCTATGAAGGGGATACCCAGTCTCAACTAACCTTCTCTGGTGATCAAGCAAGGTTTCCAAGCTGCATTCAAATGCTTAAAATTCTATTGCAATTCATACCTTTAATAAGTATTATAGAGATTATAGACTGATTATATCAAGATCTGTTTTGAGAAATGCTTGTACATATTTGTATTTTATTTCTGGTTTAATATTTGTTTTACAGATTTGACCTAATCAGACTTGATGTTTTTCAAAAAGCTAAATGTATTTCACATTTATAACTAGTGTGGCGTTTCTCTGGTTAGGGCCATCTTTAAATACATTTGTTCCACACTATTTAATGCCACCTGCTTTGGGAGAGCAATGGTTGAAATATTCTCTAATTATGCCAAAAGGTAACGGTTCAATTATTTTCTCTTTCTTCCCGTATCATAAAAATATTTCTATAAACAAAACCTCATTCTTTGTCAATGGTTGTTGTTCAGAGCCAAAACACTTTTTAATACTACCCCTAGCACTAGGGGGAAAGTCCCTCACAAACTGTTGTCATATTTTTAATGAGAAAAATAGACAAATTTCATATATTCTCCAATTATTCCAATTATTTATTAGTTTTTAAAGTAGTAAGTTGCTTTGCTACTGACTCCTTTTACTGACCAACTCATTTTCTTTAATTCATGTTTTATAACATTAATTCTCAAACTATAATTATCAGTTAGAATCATATTCATAATTCCTAATGTTCTTAATATGAGTAAATAGATTTCCCATGTTATATTTCTCTTTTTCTTTAATATGTTATAAATAATTGCCCAGAATTATTTATTCAAGTAAATTATAACTTTATGAAAACTTCATCAAAGTATTTAAGAAAATCTACCAGTGTTGAATTTTTTCCAAGTTTTAAATATTTAATTGCTAAAATATTTATTGATGCAGTAATTTTACACAAGTCTTTTGGTTGTATTTCATGATGATTTTCAAAGACATTGGGGCAAATTTGTTTTGAATCAAATAGTTTGAATAATACAAACTGAGGAGAAAGTAAAATGATCACAAGGTCTTTAAGAAAGTTTGTGGCACTTCACATTACTAGTTATAGAGTGTCCATTGATAACAACATCACTAGGAATCTGTTATTTTTAATGACTATAAACTATATGATATATCATGTCTCTTAATTATTTCAGAAGTTGGTGTTTGAAATAAATGCTCCTTATTTTCCCTAAAAATTTCAACTCTGGTTTCTTTATTACAAAAATATACTATGACAGCAAGTACATTGTCTTTGTCTATGCTTTTCCTGATGTAATAGAATATCTGAGATTAAATTAAATATAAAGAAAATGGGTTCGCTTTCAGTTTATAGTTCTAGAAGCTGGGAAGTCCAAGATTAGAAATCAACATCTCTGCTTTCTGGTAGAAAACAAAAAAACATACAGCTTTTTGTTTTGTATTTTGATTTTTCATTCTTGGACTCTTTTGACTCTTTGGGGGCCTGCCACCTAGTTTCCAAATAAATCACATGGAGTCTTATTGTTTTTTTGAATGACTGGCCTTAACTTGGCTTATTTCTTGACAACTTTTCTTATCTTAAATTATCCTATCTCTCTTTTGCCTCTGGGGTTTTTCCTTTTCTTACTTCTGTAATCTGATTTATATTCCATGGCTGACTGTGTAGCTATATGGCTGGCTCCTTTTTTTTCCTCATTCCTTGATCTCTTGCCACTTTCTCTCTTACCATTTATTACCTTCCCCTCTATTTATTAACTCTGCATGACCGCCCACCTATCCTTTCTCCTGACTCGTTATTGGCCATTCAGTTCTTTATTCAACCAGTCAGGTGTTTTAAGCAGGCAAAGTAACAAGGCTTCGCTGAGTTAATCAAAGGCAGCATAAAAGATTGCCACACATCTGTGCATCATTAAACAAATGTTTCACAGCATAAACAAGTGTAACACATCTTACAATGATATTGTACAACACAAACACATGTGAAAAAGAAGTGTGTGTTTATGTGTGTGTGTGTGTTCAAGTTTATACTTGAGAGAAAGCAGATGCCAGAATTGTGATCTAATCACCTCAAAGTCATGAATCCATTGCAGAGACAAGAACTCCCTGACAGGAAAAAAGCACTAGTTCATTTGTAAGGACAAGCCTTTCCTGACCTCACAGCTCTTATCTTTCAATCACTGTGCTGGGGACAAAAAGCAACACGACTTTTCCTGAGGTCAAACTATAATGTGCACTTTCAAATTAGTACTAGATAAATGATAGGATTTCAAAGTACCAATTATCTGATACATTGCAATATGGATCTCTTCAGAAATACTCTGTGTGTCTTTATATGTCTTGCAATGAAGAGTAGCAATGGTGACATTTAGATTTGATACCGAGGCAAACAAGCCTAAATAAGAGTAACTTTATCCAGAAGAGAGTAGATGGCCAATGTATAAACACTGAGTACTTTCGCTCACATTTCTGTCTACATGTGTGCTGTACTATAAATTTAGGGGCCCCAGAGCAGCTTGGCTCATGGTGAAAACAAGAGCTACCTACATCCATTGGTATCATCACAAAGTGGTCAGTGCCCACAGCTGGATGGAGCAGAATGACTTTTGATACATATCAGAACCTTTCTAGCCCAAGTGTTGTTAAGTCCTAATGGAGAGACAAATGGCAGACTCAAATCCAAAATTGACACTAGACCTAAGAATAAGATTTAGGATGTAGTAGGGAATTATACAGTCTAGCAAAATCATGGTAGTAGTTTTCCTGAGTCCATAGCTTCACTAGCCCTGGTACTGACAGTTTAGAGTACCAGGGATGATTTCTCTCCAGTTGAGTGGGCCTTAAGTCCATCTAGACAGCTTTTGGTTGCCACCATCATGTGAGCGCCACTTTTTGTATCTTTGTTTTTTTTTTTTTTCTCTACATGCTGGTAGACTATTTGTTTGCTTCCCAACAGCACCCCTCATCTAGGAAATCTCTCTCTCTCTCTCTCTCTCTCTCTCTCTCTCTCTCTCTCTCTCTCTCTCTCTCTCTCTCTCTCTCACACACACACACACACACACACACACACACACACACACACACACACACACACACACACACACACCAAATAGAGACCATGACAAAAAATTGCCAGACACACTGCTGAGATCAAGAGATTGTGAGGAACCAAGACCCAATGTTTACATCTATATCACAGATGCTGCATCTATGGCTCAGAGAATATTGCAGAAGAAGAGGAGGAGGAGGAGGCAGAGCAGGAGGAGGAGGAAGAGTCAAAATACCAGGAAGACTGCTGTGAAAGCGCCTCACCTAGAAATGGCTGCATAAACAAGACAGAGCAATGGAAATTTCAGTGCACTTCAATGTACATGTTAAGCTGGAAGGGAGAAATTTTGGGGGGGGTTCCACCCTCAAGACAACTATTGATTACTGAAAGAAAGAAAACTAGTCTATCCCAGGGATGAGCCACCTTATTAGTTGTCCAATGCAAAGTGGTCAGTATTGAAATCAGGTATTTTACACACACACACACACACACACACACACACGCACGCACACTAATTTTTATGTAACAAATATAATAAAAGAAAAGAAGACTTTCAACTAGGCCATGTTAGATGTTCAATTGTGGGGGAGGAACTGTGAGGGATGTAATTCTGTTTCAATTAAAAATGTTAGCAAAACACAAGCCAGAAATAGTGTCTAACAAAATATTAACATCAAGAGTATCATAGAGTCTTAGTCACATCCATAAAGATTGGTGCAATATCCCAGAGCTAGTGAGTGGAGAGACCCACTATTCCTAAATCTGAGAGTTTTTTTCCTTGCCAATACAAGTATACGTTGAAAAATATTTTCTGTGTGCTAAGAGGAGCAGAATGGGAGCTAGGTTATTGATCCTGAGAGAAGGGAATGCTGGATCAAACACAGTGTTGTTGAGCCTTCTGAAAATGTGGTTGCTGAGTGAAGCCAGAAGCTAACTAACCACAGTAGTAATGAGACACCTTAGATCACAAAGAGGAATAAGAGATACATCTGTGGATGGGTGTTTTCAAGTCTATGATACTACAGTTACATGATGAATCTAGAACATTTTATTTATCCTCAAAGTAAGAGGCTATATGAAACAAAAGGATATTAAAACCAACTTTCAGCAGCCTGTGTGGTTAAAATCATAACATCTAGGGAGCAAAATAAATAATGATGAAATCGGACTATAATCACATGTAAAAAAAATGTGAAGATTTGATCTCAGGCTGCTGTAAATAAAGACTATTAGATGGTAGAGAAAGGGAAAGAAGAAACAATGCAGTGTCTGCAGAAGGCCACACAACATGTGCTGTGGGCTTTCTGAAGCGGCACTTAACATGAGGGATGCAGAAATCACAAAGCTGAGAGGCAATAATAGCTCAAAGATTTCTGCCTCCTCCTCTCTATTCTCAATGCTTCCTCCCAGTGGTAGACCATTCCCAGAACCTACTCAACCATTTATCATAAGCATGATAGAAAAGGCCAAAAGTCTGAACATCTTGTTCATAAGCTATCTTTGGCTTTTCCCCACTACTTCAGGCAGCTAAGCTAAAACCCTAAGAAGCTCTGTTGGTTTGCAAAGCTCTTATACACTTCTGTGGCATTTCCTCCTTTAGTGTTTCCTTACTTGAAACATACTTTCCTCATTATTTTGCTAAAACTTCCTTTTTAAAAAAAATAACTTAATTCTTTATTGTTTCTTTGGAAACTTCACATCATGTACTCCAATCCCACGTACCACCCAGTCCCTCCATATCCACCCCTCAACACTGCATCTTCCCCTGAAAGAAGCCTCCAAATTAATTAGAAACAAAACAAGACCAAAAACATACCTTGCTCCTCAGTCGTTCGCCCCTTTCCAACTCCTCTTCATTCATCCTTGTGACATTGGGAGCTGCAGTGTGTATACCCTTTTGTCCAATCATCCCCATACACAAATGTTCATTGCAATGAGTCAGTGGTCTGGCTCAAAGCCTCTGGTACACCATCATTACTAGCCTTTCACTAAAACTCTCAGATATCCTGCTGTTGCCCTGAGGCATGGAGAATCTGAAGTTCAGCAGGTCATAGATGGGGTATTTGCTAGTGTGGGCCAGTCCAAAGCCCAGGATGTGGGTCTGGATAGTAGCTGAGTTTTTCAGTCTGGGCCACTGGGATTGTCAGCTCTCCTCAAGTGAGTTGTGGAGTTAGCTCTCCTATGCCCATGCCTTTGGGGCCATCTCTCCCATGCCCATTATTGGGGTGGGACCAGTCTCCTATAGGGGTGAGGCCAGCTCTTCTGCTGCAGGATACAGTTTGCAGCAGGGTTAACTAACCCAGGACCAGTGAAGGGAGGCCAGCTCAGCATGGCTTTTGGATTTTGATGCACATAGTTACTATGTCCTCCTATGGCAACTTGGGCATCAACAGAGACCCCAGCTGCAGCAGAACTATGGACCCAGGTATGGTCTTCCCCAACAGCTCAGACCTGGACATCACTAGTGGCCCCTGCCAGCATGGCCCTCAGACATCAACATGATCTCAGGTGGCTGACCAGACCCCCCCACCCTCAGAAATCTGCACACCCCTCAGTAGTAAGAAGAACAACAGACATCAATTCAGATCCCTGCTGCTACAAGGCAAGAGACCCAGACCTGGCCCTAGCCAGTAGCTGTGCCTTGACCTCATGATGACCCTGGTGGCAACACAGGGAACCCAGATCAGCATGACCTCAGACTCCAACATGGCCAAGATTTTTTACCTATACTGTAAACACCCTTGTGGCCTTTGGTGGCAACATGGGCCACAGACATCAACATAGTCCAGCTTCAATAGGATCACATACTTAGACATCATACTCAGCAGCAACCTGGGTTTGCACATCACCATGGCCCCAGGTGGCAGTACAGGCCTCTTAGATCAGCATGACCCCAGAAGCAGGGTGCCATGGCTAAGCATTCTAATAAACTCTTAAACAGCTAGATAAGATCTGTTTCTCAGACGTATGTTAATAGTTTGCATTGATTTGATTTATGTGAACCTGTTTTTAGGCTAGGTGTTTCACTGGTTCTGTTAACATGGGTCTAATAATTGGGGATAAGGCCATTGTATCAAGTGAATGTCTTTCTAGAGAAATCAAAGGATGAGATGGAATTTCACAGAGATGGCAGGAATTTGACTAGAATACTAAAGTTATGTGACATGCCCTAGTGTCTCAGTAATTCCCACTCAAAACACAGATGCCTCACCAAAAGCTGCAACAAGAAACATGAAACCTTCTGCTTCTCAGTGGCACTCACTGCTGACTTAGCTCATGCTTCATGCATCTCCAGCAATGTGGGAAATCCTCCTGAGAAGAGTCTAATTAGCACCTAGAGTACCAGTCCTGTGTACTTTGTCTAGAGTGCTTACTCCAGTGTAGTTTCTAGATTGTGCCTCTCACTAAGAGGGACCTCAGCACAACACAGGAACACCCCCACCTTCTGAATTCCGAAAGTTTCTTGAATATTGCCTGGTTATTTTTTTTTATCTCCTAGGTGTTTCCGGAGATTTTAAATGGTAGTTAAAAAATATTTTTCACTTGTTTCCCTGAGAAGTAGGTCTACAAAAGTGTTTTGACATATTTCATGGCCCAAGTGTCTCCTGTAAATTAAAGATATAAAAATAGATATTTCCACAAATTGGAGTTAGGATACCTATATTTTTCCTATTTTTGGAGTTATTTGAAATTATTCTATAATTTCAAATTTGTATTTTTAGCAAGATCATCCATGAAATATTCAAATTAGAAGCTAGATCCTGACCATTTAATAATATTTAAACTGTGTCCTTCCACCTCCATCTCCCCTAGAATTCACTGCCCTTGTTCAGAAAACCGTACCAGATTTAAAATTTCTTTTCCATTCCTTACATTTTGATAAAGGTATTTTTTTCATTGAACCAACTATTTCACAACCCTTCTCTGGAAAGTCCTTCAGTCTTTACCTTCTGTTAACAGAATCTATTTTGAGCTCTTTTGCATGTCTTCAAGACTTTGAAGTAAACCCCTCTCAGGTGCTATTTTTTTCCAGTTTTGTCCACTCTGCATGATGAATTATACTTACTCTCTAGAACCTTGAACATTTTCCCTGGTAATTGTGCATGACCCTCCCTCACATGGCCCACTCACTTTAATCTGATTGAACATATTCCATTGGTTGATACCAAAACCATTTATTTGTGACAAAGCAGAGCTGTGCTTTTAGGTCCTACTCTTATCTTTGGCTTTGTAATAATAATGACTACACTTGGACAGGGTACTATACGCTTATCAAGAAACCTAGAATCTGATAACAAAGAGAAACATTGAGTAAAAATTTAATCAGAATTACTGTTACCATAAGAAGGAGGTCTTGCTTCCTCATATGGATGAAAGAAGTGCAATTGGATGTTTCTCTCCCCCTTGCCAGTTTCCAAATAATCACTTAGAGGCTATTACTTATAAATGTTTGGTCAATGGCTCAGGCTTATTATTAGCTAGCTCTTACATTTGAATTAATCCATACTTTTTAATCTACATTTTGTCATGGTGTTTGTGGCTTGTTGCCTCATTTTTTACATGTCTTGCTTCTGTGGCAGCTGGCTGGCATCTCCCAGATTTTACCCTTCTTCTCCAGTATCTTTGTTTAGATTTTCTGCCTGAATCTATCCTGTTTAGCCACAGGGAAAGCAGCTTTATTTATCAGCCAATGACAGCAACACATATTCACAGCATACAGAAAGACTATCCCACTTCAAAGAAGTTGTTCTGGATGAAACGCTAGGTAAAGGTTAACCATTCTTCATTATCCTAGCCTGTACTGAAGACCACATGAGATATCCAGCCTTATAGACTGAGCAGATACTGAATTCTCGAACCTTCTGTTAAAAGGCAGTCATTGTTATACTAACTAGACCAGAGGCTATAAGTCATTTTTAATAAATCACATATTATAATATATATATATATGAGAGAGACAGAAAGAGAGAGACTTTGTTCTATAAATTCTGTTGTTGCTCTAGAGAACCCTGACTAATACAGATGAAGTGATGTACAAGGGCAGATTAGCTGTTTGCCTAGAGTACATAGAAGGATTTTAAAATACATTTTATAGTCAAAAATATGTTTTAAAAGAACACATTATAACCTCCTCTTAGATTATGATGAACTTTCCTATTGACCTCCAGACTTTGCACACACCTGAAGTAGCATCACCATCACCATTTTCATACAAACCTCTTGAGTAGTGAGGACTTTGGAGAACAGGCCTTTTTCATGTCTATGTCTAAATTTCTGTCCTTGATGCAAAACTTGATATAGAAATACCTTTTGAAATATGTTGGTGTTGAAATAAATGAATACAGAAGTAGAAATAAGCTACAGAAAATGAAACATAGTTTACCTTCAGTTGTGAAAGTCTGAATATTTGTAGATGAAAAATTCACCAATGTATGCTACTATATTCGATGCATTTCTCCTCGCTATAGTCAACTACCTAAAAGGATGCAAAGGTAGGAAGTAAAGCTTCTCTTAATTCATAGGTTATGAGATAGAACCCATCATACCAGAGGAGGCCTGGTTGGATTTTAGTTACCACAGTTACAATGGAATTGCTCACATATGGACAGTCTGGGAAGTGGAGAACAAGAACCAAGATGACTTTTCCAAATTTTTTGAAAATAGTTTTATTTTGTTAAGGGGCAGAGCCCCATATAATGTTGTGGCTATATTAGTTGTCCAATGATAACAAGGGGTCCAGCTGTCTCTACCTCCACAGCACTTGGATTAAAGCATGTGCTACCATATCTGATTTCTTTTAACGTAGGTTCTGGGGATTGTACTTTGGTCTTTCTGCTTGCAAATGAAGTACGTTAGAGAAAAAGTCTATCTCTCCAGGCCATGTTGCTCTGTCTTAGGACCCAAAATATGCAGCATTAGTATCTCACTCATGCTAAAAGAAATCTGTCAAATCATCTAGCCATTATTTCCCAAGGTAAAAATACCTGCCATAAATCAATATAAATATAATTAATGCCATGGAATGTGTTAAAATCAAACTGATGTAATTTTTAACCTTATCATATAAAACAAACAAATGTACATAAATTTTAGTAATTTTTTCCTATTTTTCTCTTCTTTATAGTTCCTTCAAGGTTATATAAATAATTACAGAGTCTCAAATGGAATACTCAAGTTGCTTTAAGTTCTGAAACATTGCACTCTTTCCATTTATCTCCATTGTAACTTGAGTGAGATAAATATAGCTCTCTTTCATAGCATAGGCACACAGGTAATTCCATCACTTATCAAAAGTCACACCACACAGGGGGTTTTACAATAGTAAAGTTACCCATGATCACAATGACATGCTTCAGAGAATGCAGAATTTGTATAAAGTTTTACTGTATTGTATTTGGTCTGTAGGATGTGGAATAAATTAGGGGGCCTTCACTTGAGTTTCTGCTTGTCAGGCCTCTGACAAGAAGTTGATGATTTTCAAATCCCTTTTCCAGTCCACATTCCCATCTTGTACAACAGATCATAAATTCAGCTGCCTTCTGGCCATTCTCTTAATATCTTACAGACATGTGAGACTTACCTTTTCCAAAGTTGGACTCATTTTTCTTTTGTATTCTCAAACTTACTGTGGCTTTTATATTTTTATTTGAGTGAAAAGAGAACTCTGCACCCAACCTGTCCAAACAAGAGATATAGATATTTATCAGTTGTATATTCATGGAGATTTATCTCTGAAGTAATTACGGATCTCATCTAAAAAAAGTTGAAAAGAAATAAAGAGACTAAAAACAAATAAATAAAAAATATCATTTCATGAGGTCTTTTAATAGCCTTTTTTTATTTGATTCTTTTTTGAGACGGAGTTTCTGGGTAGCCCTGAAACTCACTCTGTAGACCAGGCTGGTCTCCGACACACAGAAATCCATCTTCCTCTACCTCCGATTAAAGGCATGTACAATCACTGCCCAGCAGCATGAATGTCTAATTATTTATTCTAATGATACAGTCAGTGTTTAAATGTCACTGTGAGTCTGAATTCTTTCTCTGGGAGCTTAGACTTGGATATTACCTTCTCAACACTCCTGTTAATCTCTACTTGGAAACCATGAGGAAAACAAGTAGGTGTGCCTGATGTTACACTTGTTTTTCCATTAAAACACCTGGGCCTTCCTTTTGTTTGTCAGGGAACTCATAGAATCCAACATGCTACACTATCAAAGTACGAAGTCTTCTACTGCAAACCTTTCGTCTAGGTGTAAGAAAAGCATATTTATACAAATTTAGGATGATCTGCCCCACAAAATTTTTAAGTATATTTTTGTAAACTTCTAAGTTCAAATTGTACATATAAAATTAGCTTTTTTCTTAGCTGTCTAGTTGAAACTATGCATTTCACAAGATCAACAAGAAATAACAATTAAATGTTTTATTCCAGTTTTGACAGTTGTGGAGATGTTCTAAGAAATAGAAAAATCAGAAATTCATGATCAGGCTTTTATATCCATCTACTGAAGAGACACAAGGGAAAAGGATCCCCCTGGGATGCCTTGATACTTATGGAACCCTATTCTTATCCAGAACCATAGAACTTGCTCTGAAATCATGGTTACAGAGAGTATAGGGTGAAAAGACAGCCTGGAAAATAGATAAAGTCAGTAAACTGCATAAGAAGTGTAATTACCATGAAAACATAGATCATGATCTCAGTACAGGAGGCTACTCACAAGCATTTCACCAGAAACTTAAAAAAAAAAGCCACTAAACAATGGGGAAAACCAAGTGGCTAAGGGCCAGATGCACACGTTTAAGGCAGAAGAGTAAGATCAGGATATGATGAGAGATGAACTGGGGAGCCGAGGAAAGAAACAGAGTAGCCAGAGCAACCGCTAAAATGGGGCAAAACTGTTAATGACAACTAGATAGTGTGCATTGCTAAGACAGAAGATCGTGAAGGAAAAAAGTCAGAGTCAGGAAGAAAAGAAGTGTTCCAAAGAAAGAAAAACTAGGAGGAAAACAAAGCAACAGGAAAAGAAACCAAAATGCAGAAAGAAGCAGCAAATTAAAAGAACAAAATTAGAATCTGAATTGAAGGACACTATTTTAGAAAACTTTCCAAAATCAAATGAAATTTTAATACAGACACTGAAAAATGCTTTGTGCCCTGGGAAAACCTGATACATATTGTCAGATGAGGAATGTAACCTTGTTACATTTACCTTTGTGCACCCAGCTAAAGAACATACAGCTTTAAAACAACAAAGAAACACACAAAAACAACCACATTCAATGTCACAAGACAGTAGGACATTTACAAATTTGCAAGGAAAATTAAAAAAAATTTAGAACTCAAGAACTGTGTACATAAGGCACAGACTCTAAAACCATCACTTTAAAACAAGAGAATCAAGGAAATAATTGGAAAAGGCAAATGGAGATGCTTGCATTTATTTAACCTGGGACTAATATTTTAAAACTGTGAAATAGTATTCATCTCAAAGACATATCATAAACACCCACAGCATCAAAATAATGTAACAGTTTTGGCTTCCATAATGTTTCTTCAAACGTATTTTAAAACTGCTGCTTCGTTACCCTTCAAATAGATATTGGCCTCAGTTCATCTACATTCTGCTAGTTTACGATGATATCTTATCTTTCCTCTTCTACTCTTTTCCACTTTTGTAACTTCTGCTTTGAGTCCTCTTCCAGTGCCCGGCTTAGGGCTGACAGTCTCATTTCTCTAATTTCTGTTTTACATTTGTCTCACCACTGAGCTCCATGACATTTCTAATTGGATCAGTCCTTCATTTTAATTAACTTGATTTTGTTGTTGTTGTTTTGATTGAGTTTTTGTTTGTTTGTTGAGACAAGGTTTATTTGTGTAGCTCTGACTGTCCTGAACTCATTCTATAGACCAGGCTGCCCTCGAACTCAGAGATATATCTGCCTTTGTATCCGTAGTGCTGGGATTAAAGGTGTGTGCCACCATTGCCCGACAATTAACTTCTTTTTTACATGTTACATATTATGTATAATATATTTTCTGTTTCTTTTATGTTAATATCTTCATATTTTAAACTTTAAGGCCTAATTACTTTTGGACTGCTTTGAGACAGGGGCATTTGTTCACTTCATGCCAACTGGAAATTCACCATATATTACGGGCTGGTATCTATTACAAGATCCTTCTAACTCCCCTTCTCAAACACTGGGATTACATACTTTGCTGCCATGCCAGGTTCATTCTCTTTTGTAGAAATGTTTGCTCAAAGCAATCAATTTATTTTTATAAACTATAATATTATAAGAAATCTATAACAATATTAATGTCAGGATATCATGTTTACATACTTCTTAATACATAAAAAGTGTGTGGTCAGAATTGTTGAATGTCATATGGCATTACTGATGCTTCCGAAATATACTTAGAGGCCAAGCGGTCATGGTGCATTCCTCTAATCCTAGTACTCTAGAGGCAGAAGGCAGATCTCTGAGTTCCAGGATAGCCTGGTCTACAGAATGTGTACCTGGGCAGTCAGAGGTACAGAGAGAAACCATGTTCCAAACAAACAAACAGACAGACAAACAGACAGACAGATAAATAGACAAAAAAGACAGAAAAGAGAAGAAATATTCTTAGAATACATGCAGTATAACATTTGGTCCTTACCACATAATTTCATATGAGATTACTTTTTAGTCTTTGGAATGAACATTGAGCCAACAAAATGCCAAATCCTGGAGTGGTTAAAGCTATAATTAGAAGCTGTGTGACACAAAGCCTTTATTTGTCTCACCTAGAACCCTACTTCAAGAAAAAAGTGTATTGTGTATATCACTTGTGTACTTAATTATATCTTTATCACAAGTGAGTCTTGTGTATCTGTTATGGCTGTTAGATGCTGAATAGTTCTGCCTGTACAATCCTGTAACATTGCTTTGTATATCCATATCACCCATTTATTCTAAACCAGTCTCCTAAGGCTTTACAGCATCCGATATATTCTACAACATTTTGTTATTTCTAAAGTGTCATATAAAGGAACCACATTCCTTTGCCTCAGTATTTTGACTTTCTTTTACCCCACGTAATTTCTTTTCAAATTATGGGGTGAACAAAAGTCTGTGCCCTTAGTTACTGAGTGAGTTGTGTGAAACACATGCAGAATAGATTATTCAACCTTTCAATCCACATTAGCACTATTTCCAGACTTTTTTGCCATTGTGAATAAATATTAATATTTATTAATTAATATTTGTGTAGAAATTTTAGTGTGCAAATAGATGTTTCCCTTCATCAGAGACAAATTTTCATATGTAGAAAAACTGGGTTTATATAGCACACACACACATTTTGTTTATAAGAAAATTCCAGTTGTCTTTCATAATTATTATGGCATTTTACAGGTCTACCAACAACATATGAATAATATTTCTCTATATACTCACTAGCATTTAGAACCACAACTTTTTAAAGTAATCCTGATAGGTGTCTTGTAATGTATCATCATTTTAGGAGATACTTCCTTGAGGACTAAAGATGCCAAACATCATTTTATGTGACAGGTTCCCTTCAGTGGCTCTCTGTAAGATGTCTGTCCTATCATTTTTATTTTTTTCCTAACTAAATTGCTGACTTTTTCTTGCACAGTTCAAAAATAGTGGATCTTGCAATAGTATGTGGTTTTCTAATACATTTTCTATTCTATAACTTGTCTTTTTATTTTATCTATAGATCAATATTCTAAAATGTTGAGTATGATTTATTAATTTTACCATTAAAGCCTCATGAATTTGTTATCAAATGAAAGAGCAGTTTGACTTTGTCAGTCTCCTTGATTTTGTCTTAAAAGTCTTATAATTTTGCACCTTTTATTTCTATCCATTTTGATGTAAATATTACATTAAATGTATAATATAAATAAGACTAATTTTTCTGTGGATATCCAGTTATTTCAGACCCAGTTGGGAAGAAGACTCTTCTCACTCCACTCACAGCTTCTGTCTCTTTGTGAAAATCAATTGACCATCTTTGGGCAGGGCTATTTCTTGGTTCTCTGATCTATTTCAATGATCAGTATTTCTCTTCCAAAAAATGAATCCTGTCTTCATTCCTGTAAGTATTGAGAAACTATAGTACAATGATTATTCTCACTATGAAGATCTCACATTTTTTATGCTCTGTTCCCTTCTCTATAAATCTAAAAATTCTCAAGAATTTGTTGATGTAAAGTAACTTTGGTTTGGATGCAACAATATCAATTTGAGAAATGTAGACAAGACCACTTCTCTTAAACTCATTGAACATATCATTGATGAATTGTGGCTACCCTTTACTTCTTCCATGAATATTTCATATTTTCATCAGACAGCCTTCCACAAAAATGTTTATAAATGCTTTAGAAGTACATATATGAGTTTTCAACAATTATCAGATTTGTTTTCATTTCTTTTGATATATTTATTTTATACATACTGTTTTCCTACATGAAGGTATTATGGTGTCTATGGATTCCAGAAGAGGACATTGGAACCTCAGGAACTAGAGTTAGAGGTGGTTGTAAGATACCATGTGGATGCTTGGAATTGAACCAGGATCTTTTGCAAGAGCATTAAGTCCTCCTCCTAACTGATGTATCATCTCTACAGTCCCTTTTACTGTGATTTTTATTATAGCATGCAAAGATTTCCATTATCAAAATAATTATACAATAAAACTAATCCATTTATTTTATGAAAAATAAAATATATCAAACTTAAAAAGAAAATAAATATTTATAGTATAGGAATAAAAGCAAACATTTATGTTACTAATGTAAACATGAAAAATAATATTTATTAAGTAAGAGTGTTTCAGCACAGAGCAAGACAAATTTCCTGCTGTATAAGACATGCAAACCAAACAATTTATTTAATAACAACAGAATTGAAGTTTTGAATATGGGAATCAAAGCAGATAACATCAAAGACAAGTTGAAATGAAAATTCCCAACTCAAACTCAATAATGAAAAATATTTATCTAGATAAAGCATTTTGAAATATATACTTAATTTCATAAATATATGTCTCTGTGTACTCACCTGTGTGTCAGGTAACATGCTTAAATCACATACTACAGTTTTCAAAAGAAAATATAGTCAAGCATATTAGAAAATAAGTGTTCACATTTTCATAAACATAAACATATAGGAGATGAAATTCATATTTAACAAGAAATATCAAATTTGCCTTAAAATGTTTTCCCTGCAATTGCAAAAACAAATTACCCTTCCTTTTCAAGTGTTCCAGACACATTCATAATACTTGGCCCCATTTTTGGAAAAGTAAATAAAAATCTATTAAAGTATATGAAATAAAACAGCTGTTGACAATTTGTTAAAACTAAAAATTGTGAATAGAAATTGAAAAAATTAATTCTTCAGAGTAATAAAGGAAAATTTGTATGTAATATTTAAATCTACATATGTATATTAAATTTCATTTCAGGGAGTCTATTTCCATTGTGTTAAAACATTAAGGTCCCATGTGACCCAGAAAGCAGAAGCACAGCAAACATCTCTTAAGTAAAAAATATAAATTCTGAAATAAAGCTTATCAACCCCAAAGCAGTACATTATGAACATTGTCTGCAGATATTTGTGGGGAGTTGAAACTCTGACGAAAAAAATGGAATTGGGTTATATCCTGTGATTCACTCTTTACAGAATTTAGCCTAAAACTGGGTCACAATGCATGCTGTGCAGAGTGTTAAACACTAGGAGAAAATGTGTAATTTTATTTACTTGAAAAACCAAGCGTTCTAAGCAAACAAAGCCAATGAAAACAATAAATCTTTCTGGTGTGGGAGGTCCTTCTATCTCTGTGTTGCTTTTCTTGGTTACTGAATAAAGAAACTGCTTTGGCCTGTTGATAGGGCAGAGCTTAGGTAGGCGGGGAAGATGGAAAGGAATGCTGGGAGGAAGAAAGCAGAGATGCCATGGAGTCACTGCCACTGGAGACACACATGCTAAAACTTTGCTGGTAGGCCACGACTTCATGGTAATGCACAGATTAATGGAGATGGGCTAAATTAAGATGTAAGAGTTAGCCAATAAGAAGCTAGAGCTAATGGGCAAAGCAATGATTTAATTAATACAGTTTCTGTGTGATTATTTCGGTTCTGGGTGGCCGGGACGAACAAGCAGCTTCATGTAACATCTTTCATAACAGAGAGTAAGATTTAAGAAGTCCGTAATGATCTAACGAGTTCTCTCCAGACCTTTACCTGACCTCAGAACTGTGGTTTATGGTAAGTGCACAGAGAAGAGTAGAATATGTTATCAGGGCCTTGCAGAGGACACTAATTATTCTCAGTCTATTTAACTTCAAACTGAAAGCATAACACAAGAGCAAACAGGAATTCTTAAAAGAAACATGACAGAATTGACAGTTATGTCCTACCAACATGTCCAGGATAGTCTCAAAGTACTAAGAAACATAAAACTATTTGACCTATTAACACTAAAAATAATAAACAATGTAGGCCAATTTTGAGATAATGTTTTCTAAAGCAATGTTTATAAGGATCCTTAAAACAGCAAGAAAAAAAGTTCCAAAGATAAAATATTAGGAACAGAAAATATCCCATAAAATGAGATATCAGAGAAGTGGAGAAGGATAATGATGTATGACTATGAATCATATGCATTAAGTAAATTTGTGATACGACCAAAAATAAATTAAAATTTTTTTCAGATGAAAAATATCTTAAAATAAAAAAGGATTAAGAAACCCAATTATGAAGCCGGGCAGTGGTGGCACACACCTTTAATCCTAGCACTCGGGAGGCAGAGGCAGCTGGATCTCTGTGAGTTCCAGGCCAGCCCTGTCTACAAGAGCTAGTTCCAGGACAGGCTCTAAAACTACAGCAAAACCCTGTCTCATAAAACAAAACAAAACAAAACAAAAGAAGAAACCCAATTGTATTAAGTAAGCATCAAAATTATGACAGAGGAAATGGAAGAAGACTCCAGGGATCAGGCACATTTGATGTCCAGTGTTATCACACAATATTCAAATGCCCCTTGTTCATCCAAAAATTTGAAAAATACATGAAAAAATAAAAGACCCATTTAGCAGAGACTAATCCTGAAAAAAAGTATTGCTGAAGAAACCTAGCCACTGGAGTCAATTAGACAAAGAGTTTAACTAAGCAGTCTAAAGTATGTCCAAGGAACTCAAGATACTATGAACCAGAGAAATCCGAATAAACATATATTGATGAAGGCATGGATATTTAAAAATGAATACTAGAACTGAACATAGTGTAAGCAAGTGTGATTACACACAGTAGAGACCAGTGATCTGTGTAGCGAGGATAGTGAGAAGGGCAAGAGCACACAGAGCAGGAAGTGTAAGCAAACCGGCAAGGGCAATACTAAAGAGCAAGATGATAAAAGGATATTCAAAGAACTAATGTCTAAAAACCTTCTCAAATCGGGGAAAAACATGGATATGCAAGGAAATGGACAACTTCATATTGGAGACCAGGTGTATCAATGAACTCCAGATTGAATAAACTGAAAGACACGCATAGGAAGATATGTTGTCTCTGTCTACCTGCTGCTGCTAGAACAGATCACCATAGACCAGGCCAATTAGAATGATGAAATTTTATTAAGCTCTCCATTTTGAAAGCTGAGAAGAGTTTCATCTCATGAAAGCACCCCTGTACCCCTGCAGTTTTACGACAAAGCCTGTGGCAGAAGGAGTTGGGACAGTTCTTATAAAAGCTAAATACAGATTTGTCTCATGACCTAGAAGTAACACCTCTATATATGCAACCAAACATATTTGAAAAGGATATTCAGAGTGATCCTTATATCACAACACTAATTGCAACAGTGAAGAGGTAATCAGAGCCCAACCTTATACGAGCTGACATATGAATAAACCAACTACATTACATACACACAATGGACTATTATTGAGCCATAAAAGAAATAAAGTTTTGAAACATGTTAAAACAGTAAAAACACTATGGAATAAGAAGTGAGAAGACAATATAAACAAAAAGGAAAGAGAAAGAAAGGAAGGAAGGAAGGAAGGAAGGAAGGAAGGAAGGAAGGAAGGAAGGAAGGAGAAGGAAGAAGGAAAGAAGGAAAGGAGAATTTACCAAGCATTAAAAATATATTCACTCAAATGAAAAATTAGTTGCTCCAATTGAGTCTCACTGGGGTTACAAATCAATCTTAAGGCAAGGCCCAGCAATAGATGATCAACACAAAAAGAATTCAGTGATATCGTTGGAAGTTTTTTACCTCATAATTTTTCTCAGGGATTTTTTTCTTTACCTTAGAAGTCTTCTGAGTGTATGTTATAGATTCTGGTTGTGTGCTTGTTCAGGATTTCTATGTGTAAGAATTTGCTTTTCTATATGTGTTTCTTGTACTTTACCTTCTGCTCCCTTTTTTCTGTTTGTGTGTTTGTTGTTTGATTTCTAAAGAGAGACAGAAAGGGTAAAGATTTTAATTGGAGGGGTTTGAAAAAGGATCTCAGAGGAGTTGTGAGACGGAAGCCTTAATCAGAATATATTGCATACAAAACTCTATTTAAATAAAAGAAAATTAGAGGAAAACAAAGCAATGCAAAATATAAAAACAAAAATGGAAGACTATTTCAGAAATAAAGAACAAATTACAATATGTTCAAAAATAATAAATTTGAATGAAAAATTAAAAAAGCTTGAGGAAACTGAAAAGCAAATATGCAATAGCCTTCCTTCATTCTAAGTCTCGTGGAATATCTTCTTTCCAGGAGCTCTTAGAAGTATGTTGCAATGGATTCAGAGTACTGACCACATGAAGTCAGCCACACCATGTAACACCTGTGTTCTTTCTGGGTCTAAAGAGAACACAGAGTCTGACAAGAATCTTCAGATAAATGATGGTTTGTTTTCATTCTGATAGATAGGCTGCAAGTATTCATAAGAAATTATACTCTAATATACACTAACCACATGCTCATTCTCAGTGCTCCTCCAGATAAATTGAATGAGTTGTTCAAGCTTTATTATAAAAGAGGCTTATGGGCAAGCACAGGCTAGCATAAGTGCTCGGAATATGTTTGAGGTAGGCTTTCTAAGCCATGATTCTCTACAGATTTCTATATTAAAAGCACCTGTGTCTGTTTGGGTGCATAAATGTTGAACCCAACACTTGCATGTTCTAAGCATTTGATCTTATACTGACTTAAGCTTTAAACCCCTGAAAAGTATTTTTGGTTTATTATATTTTTAAATTGAGGATATTTACTCAGAAGCAAATCCATTGTAAGATGAAGAACATCTATACTTTAAAATACTACTGAGGGACAAAATCCAGAATTTAATGAATAGAAAGTCATAAACTCAGATGGTACACTTGGCATCTTGTAGATGGAATTTTCACTAAATTAGTTAATCCAAAGTCAACAAAGCAACATACAGGATCCAGATACCCTGTGTATTTCCATTATTACATGGTGAATATAGATAATTTTATTCTTAATTTGTTTACCTTTTAAAACCTATTTATTTAATTAAAATAATTTAATTAATTATTTTTGTAGTTGTCTATACCCATTTTTTTTATTTAGTACCTAAAGAAATCACATTTTAACCTGTTTCGAGGTTTTCTTGGCCTGGATCTGGATATTTATTTTAGTTTGTTTTCAAGTCTGAAGCGTTCTCTGAGCACCTGAGCCAAAGTTTAAACTGCTATAAGGGCTGAGCTTTCTGTCAAATAGCTGTGGTGACAGATTCTGTCCCCCTTGGTTCCCTGAGAGTTTAACCTCATGCTGGAAATATTGATAGGAGCCATATTTACAACCCCAGCTCTGGGAAGTTGTTGAACCCACTTTCTAGAGTCCCTGTGAGTTGCTGCCAACTGTTTGTGAGTCATCAGGAAGTAGCCCAGGCAGTGACTGTGGCAGCCTCCAATGGCATGACTTCTCCACCTCTGTAGTTGTGCCATCATTAAAACTTAATAATAACTTACTAGTTTTCATAAGACTAGGACTTGTTGGTGTAGTATTTGCAAATAAGGACTGGGGAAACTTAGAGGCTAGCATTGCCTTTGACAAGTTAATAGGCATTACAGCTATATGTTAATGGAAGGGCCACAAGTTCCTTTTGCCAGAGATAAGGAGAATGACTCCAATTTTAACAAGTAGGAATTTTCTTCAAGGCCCTGAGGGAGTGAGGGTTTTTGTCTAATGCCTCACATTTTGGAAAAGGATTTTATAGCTTTATATCTGCTAATTTTGGGCCTTATAAAACATTAATTTCTATGTAAATAGTCTTTTTCTGTCCTGCCAGAAAGTTCCCAAACAATAACACAGAGACTTACTTATAAATTATGAAAGCACAGCCTGAGTTTAGGCTTAGTTTAGGCTTGTCCCACTAGCTCTTTTAACTTAAATTAACTGCTTCTATTAATCTATGTTTGAACATGTAGCTCTTTACCTTTCTTTCATTTTGTATGTCTGCAATCCTCAGTTTCTTGTTGGCATCTCCTGGCATAATTCACATGTCTAGATTCCTCCTCCTCTTCCTCTCTTTTCCCAGAAATCCCACCTATCCTCCATGTTTATTTATTGGCCATTCAGCTCTTTATAATAATATACTGATCTCAGCAACACATCTTCACACAGTGTACAAATATCCCACAATAGCCTGTTTTCTTTTGTCATCCAGTATCTATTCGAGAGTGAGCAGCATACTGACAATTGACAACTATGATGGTTACATTCTGCTAAAATTATGAAACAAATCATCATAGAGGACAATCTATAATTTAGGTGACAAATTGGTTAATCACTTTTCCATTTGAGTACCCCTTTACACTCTCAATAGCCACCATGCTGCCTCTGGATTATCAAGCACAGTGGTATTGAGAGACCCAGGCCCCAGCAGATTCAGTGGGTCCATAGCCCTAGCATAACCCCCTAGCAGTCTGGCAGTTACTGGCAGTTGGGATTTCCCCTCAAGCCTAGAAATCCCCTTACATCATAGTGGGAAGTCAATCCCAACCCTGAAAGCCTGGAACTCCCCTCATCCCACTGGAAGGCAATTGATTACAAGTCCAGAGCCTTAGAATTCCTTGAGCTTCTCCCCCTATATAATCCCCTCTTTTCACTGCTCATGGTCTTTCCTGTCATGTTCCTGTTGCTGCTGTTGCTACCATTATAACTGCTGCTGCTGCTTTGGATGAACAGAAGGGCCTGAGTTAAGTAGCAATAAAGACCCTTTGCTTTTGCATTAGATATTGGTGTGGGACAATTCTGTATTCTGTCGATTATGTTTTAAATAAATGCTGATTGGCCAGTAGCCAGGCCAGAAGTATAGGTGGGACAAGCAGACAGAAAGGAGGTGAGTCAATGAGAGCAAGAGAATTTTCGGAATAGGGAAGTTCTCCTCCGCAGTCCTGTCCAGACACTGAAGAAGCAGAATGTGACCTGCCCCGCTGAAAAAGGTACTGAGCCATGTGGCTAAGATAAGAATAATGGGCTAATATGAGTTACAAGAGTTAATAAGAAGCCTGAGCTAATGGGCCAATCAGTTTATAACTTATGGAGACCTCTGTGTGATTTTCTTTGGGACCTAAAGACTGTGGGAACTGGGCAGGACAGAAACCCCAACAAGCAAGCCCTCTTGTTATAAGATATGGTCTCATGATGATATTTTGGGGTTCCAGTCTTTGGGCACAACAGCTATCTGTCCTCTAAAAAACAATGCATACACACAAAAACAAAAACACAAACAAACAAACAACTCTCTCTTTTGTCTTTTCTGGGAATTGTCACCCATCTTGAATTCATGTGTTCCTAGACATCCAGAGACAGGGATAGGGTAATTATTCCCTTCTTAGTTGAATCAATAATGAACAAAGTATTCCAAGTTACAAGAATAATTATATTATAATAACTGAAAACAGTGCTGAGAAACCCATTCATCTTGTTCATGCTCAAACTATCCAATGATATTAAGAGATTATACTAGTGAAAGGTTTTAGATGTTTGAGACCTAGAAAGAAATCTAAAGAATATTCCCCATGAGGAATTAGGATCAGGGTTTGGAATTTATTCCCTGTTTGGTGGCTATGTATCTATGATAGAAATTCTTGTGATAATGGTCTTTCCCTTCAGGAACAGTATGATTATCCATGGATAAACTGGATGCATTTTTGAAGACAGAAGACTACAATGATGACTAGGTCCATGGCAATCATGATAGATCTTTGGGTACACCCTAGTAGAAGGAATGGGCAGTGGTCAACTTCAAATGGAGCTCTAGCCATTACTCTGCTCTGCTCGAACCCACAGCTGAGTAAAGTCTTTGGAGATGTTAGAGCATATAGGAAGAAAAAGCTAAACTGAAAGTGAGCCTTCATGATACATCTACCACGAGGGAAACTTTGCTGTGGTACAGCTGTTTTGGGATCACCCATGCTTTTGTAAGTAACCTCCAAAAATTAATTTTTCAACTAACTTGGACATAGAATCAGTACTTGGGTCTGTCATCCCTTGACTTGGGATGAACACATTTTTTTCATGTATTCCTGAAAAAATTGCTCATCAGGAAGCAATATTACAAAGAATAGAGTTAATGAAAGACAATACTATGGTAATGCATTGAGGTCATGACATCACGGAACTCATTTCTTCTACTGGATTTTCTAAATGATCTCTTATGCAAAAATAGCAAGTGTTCTTTATTTTTAGTAACAGCTTTTCTTATTATGTTTGACAAATCTACAAGAAAAAAATATCAAAATCCACAGAATAGAAATGAGGGAATTGTCAGTTCCTTCAGGAACTGTAAATTATTAGTTATAAATGATTATAGACTATGATGCTTGCACTGTAAAGGAGCTGTGAAAACCCACAGTTCTATTATTCTATGAGTCTTTCCACTCTCCATTGTCAAGATCAATTGATGCTATTATCATCTCATTCCTGGAGTACTGCCAACACCCTTCTTCTCTTCCTGTGCCCTGGCTTACCTTCCTCCACTTAGTTGTTAACACTGCAGCAGGTGACATCTTTCTGAAAAATAAGTCTGATGGTTTTCTTTTTTTATTCCCTACTCCTAGTCTCTTAAATGACAGAAAGCACTTCAGGTGACCTGAAATATCCACAGAGTTGATGCTCAGTAAATAAGACTCAGCGAATTTCCAGTGGTTTATGGCCAAGAAAAATAAAAGAAAGCCCAATCCCTGGGCAGGGAGTAAATTCTCTTCATTCACACATATTTCCTGACTATGCAGGAGATAGCAGAAGAAAAACTTTCAAACTAGTGTATGACATGCTAGTTGTGTGACACCATTCCTGGGAAATGTGAGCAAATGTCTACTCACCCCAGATATGAAACTGATGAAAGACCAAAATAATTACACCACCAAACTACATCTTGATGAACCAGTGAGTTTACGTGGATGAAGAAGGGATACTCACAGGAATGTGGACAGCTCAAAGGCAGTTGGATCACTAAATGCCAACCCTAGCACAGGCGATGAAACACAGATGCTCTCTGCATTACATGTCTCAGAGTCTCCTTGCCTCAGGATTCCTTACAGATTATATAACCTTGAAGAAGGAGGAAATCTAAAAAAATCTTTCAAGTCTCAGAGACTTCCTAAGACTTGTGGATTGTTTACTTCTTCCTATCTATAAAATGAGGGTAATGACAATAACAAAGAAATGTCATGAAATTAAAATTAAATCTTTAAGCAGCTAGTTCTTAGATGATTTCTGGAATGCCTTTGGTTCTTTTAATCCAAATTTTTGTCCTTTCTTCCCACCTATAAGTATTTAGTGTAGCTTTGTGAATTTTCTCCTACGATCATTATTGATTTTCCTGGTTTATTGCTCAGAAATCATACATAATGTTTAAAGTCACCTTTAAAAAATTAAAGTAGGCTCCCTAGGGAGGTTTCAAGCTAAAGATTTGACCTGTTCTGACATCTGGGCTGATTCACATTAGAGTTGCCTGGTGCAACAACTGAAGGAGAAAGAAGAATGCACTAATCAGTGCAAGAATAATTGCATTTTTAATTGTCTCTACAGAAACAGAAACAGGTGTGTGAAATGGTGTGTGACAAAGCTTTTCACAATCTCCTAATAGTATAGACTTTCAGGTTCTGGGAAAGAGTTGGAGTGACATGGAAAAGCTTGTAACACAGATTGGGTAATGTTATTTTGAGCATAGTCCAGTAGATGTGCTAACTGTTCATGCCAGATTTCCTGCTTCCATATTTACTGAAACATTAGTTAGGAACAGTTGGAATAATATTCAGTGGCACCAGGGGCTCATGTGTGTATGACTGAAGTCTTCACTTCTGCAAGTTTCAGTATGGGGGTAACAGTAGTTGGTGGATGAACATTTGTAAAGTTTTACTTGTATCAGAAAACATTTTTGGCTCCAAGTATCTGAGATTGAAACCATAAGCTTCTCTCTCCACATCCAAACATAGGAAACTTGCTGAATTCCATGTGTTCCAGCATCCTTTGTATTAACCAGATAGAATCTACCTGTACGTTGGATGACCATAATCTCTCTTCTCCAGTTTTAACTCATTGAATATTAGAACTAGAGGAATAAATTTTAGCATCTCGTTTTAAACACAAGAAAATGGGGAGCAAAGAGGGCATTATTAAAAAGATCACATAGAATTTTCTAAGACCCACCTAAGGACCTAAGTATATGTTGCAAAGTTCTACTTTCTAAATGATGCAGTATGGTATACAGTGATGTTGTCAATAGCACAGATAATTTTGCTTGGTTTTTCCAGTCTTTAAGTGAGTGTTTTATTTTCTAAATTATGCCATCATCTAGCACAATGCTCTTTACAGTTTTACTTTAACAGAATTAATAAGAAATTAAGACCATGCAAGAGATGTTATTTCTTGATGAAATAAGCTCAGGGCTCTGCTACAGTCATGCCTTAATTTTAAAAAAATGCTTAAGAGGAAACCAACAAATACAACTAACGTCCCAGAACAATAAAATATTTATGAAACAATCGATCTTAATTAATTTTTAAGTAATTGGAATTCAAAGTCTTTGGTTAAATCCATGATCATTAATTCGGTACTGTGCTCAAAGTTTTAAAAACCAGATATATTGTCATGCAAGTGTAATCCACGAGTGCCTCAGCTAACTGGGGAACACACACAAACAACAAGGTAGTGGGCTGCCACAGTCCTCTGCTCTGTGTGCACTGGGAGCTGTGATCACATCTCTGACCACCATTCAAGAGAGTGAGTGTTGGCAGAGGCTGTTCTTTAGTTCCTGGTTGCCCAGAACTGAAATAACTACAAATAAAACCTATATTAATTGTAAAACCGGTCAATAGCTTAAGCATATTTTTCTAGATAGTTCTTATATCTTAAATTAACCCATTTCCATTATTTTATATTTTTCCATGAGGCTTGTGACCTACTGGCAAGGTTCTGAGTGGTATCAGGTGTTTTTCTCCTCTGACTGCTACATGGCATCTCCCTGACTCTGCCTACTCTCTCTCTTAACATCTCTGTTTAAATTTCCTGCCTGGATTTACTCTGTTAAGCCATTGGATGAAAGCAGCTTTATTCATTCATCAGTAAGAGCAACACATACAGAACTTCTCACACCCTTTCCTCCTTTCTGTTTAACTAAACAGGAAGTTTTTAATTTTAATATAGTAAAATTATATATAACAAAACAGTTATCAAGCAAGAATTACAGTTAAAATATTTATATCTACTATATCTTTTATCATAACTAAGGAAAACTGTAATTATAACTATCTATTCTTCAACTCCAACAAAGACCCAAGAAGAGTATAATATTACATAAGCTTACAGGAAGTGCATTATAAGCAACTTCCAAAACTCAAGAATTGACAGAAACATCTCACTGGCTGGACAGTCACCCAAAAATTCTTCTATAATGTTGGGGCACCCATCTTCAGCCTACAGACCCATAATATCTGGCAGACTTTTCCATGAAGCAGGAAATTTAAAAGACAGTTCCACCTATATTGGCAGTTTGTCAGTAACTTTCTTCTGTGACCTGCATAATGTCTAACAGACTCTTTTTGTTCTTTTATTAAGTAGGAACCCCAAAGGACCATCTCAGATTTAGGCAAGTTCAGCAGTCATTTTTCTGTGGGCCCTGCATGTTCAGGTTATACAGCATAACATCAAGACCTCCAGGCAAGAACAGTTTCTTGCCCAAATGGCTAACCAACTCCATGAGAAGCTTCTTCAATGCCCATCATCCTTTTAAAGTAGATTGGTGCTGCCAGGAGCAGATGTGTCTCATTGTCATAAAAAGTCCTAAGTTCTTAAAGCATTTTAAATGTCATATTCTGTAGGTCATTTAAATATTGGAAGAATATATATCCATCTAAAATATAAGTCTATATATCTAGAAAACCTAATTAACATGACTACGAGCTTGACTATTATAGATGACTCTTTATTAACCTGTATTCCTTAATTATACATTACATTTTAAAATGAGCTGCACAAACACAAACCTTAATCAAGAGCAGAAATATACATTTAACAACATTGACAGTAAGTTTGTATCAATAGACCAAGATCCATAACAATGCAAATCTCTGTAGCATATATCCCCCATTAAATATAAAGAAACATTTATAAACAATATTTGGGAATTTGGACATAGTTCCCTCCAAACTGCTTCCTGCGTTTAGTTGGATGAAGTAATTTTTGGAGGTGTACACAGAGTCCTTTCAAGGTGTCTTGGTCCATCCATCAAACCACATTAGTCTGGAAGGAACCTACAGGTTCTCATCCTCTGTGGAAACAAATGAAAAACCTCTTTTCCAAAGCCACAAATCCTTAGACCCAAATTTTGATATCTAGATACCTTTTTAAAATACATGTTGGTTTAACTTAGCAGCCCATACAATAAAATGTCTCTCTATTCTTAGCTCACTCATAGCCAAAAAATTCAAAGAGAACACAATAATAAACATAATAAAGACTCTCTGTGTATATTCCATATTTACATGGCTTATTTTTCTGTACTCCTTTAATCTATGACTATCTGTCCTTTGTCTCTTTAAAGACTTTGTTTTATTTATTTATTTTTAGACGATTTACTTCTTTTTATATCTCTGTACTCTTTTTCTTCTCTCTCCCAAGTCTACGTACATTTATCCAACACTGTGACACATTTAGAGGTCTCTTTTTGGTCTGAGTCTGTCTTTATTGTGTATCTGTAATTATTTTCTAATCAGAAGTGTCTTTTTTTTATTTCTCAGTGAGAATGGCTAGGACCAGCTCCACGGTCTTGCCTGTTGGCTCTACCTCGTCCAACATGGCAGAGGTCCATTCACTGCCTCTGCAAACGTCAGGTGGGAGTCACACTCACCTCCTCTACTCTGGTAAATAATTGGCCCATGCTACAACCAAGTAACCTGCAGCACACTGCTCACAAATCCAAGTCAAGTGCCTAGCCTCCTAAAAGAGTCATAGTTCATGCTGGTAGCACAGACCAGATAGCCACTGTTTCAAAACAATGCAGTTTTTTTTTAATGCACCTCTCTTAAAGAAGCTGTCACAACCCTGTTCACCTAGAGCCCATCCACAAAAAGATAATAAATAAATAAATAAATAAATAAATAAATAAATAAATGGATAAAAATTTTGTGGCTACTAGGAAGCTGTGCTTGTCTCTCATCTTTATGGGTCTAGAAGTCCTCTTTTTTAAAATGCTTTTTTAGGACATTATGTGGATCCTCGTGCCAGAAGGTGGGTGCCATTCTGTTAGCAGAGGCCACATGTTCGTTCCTGGCTACCCAGAACTATAATAAATATAAAGAAACTATATTAATTGCAATATTGTTTGGCCAATAGCTTAAGTGAATTTTCTAGCTAGTTCTTACTTCTTAAATTAACCCATTCCCATTATTTTATATTTTATCCTAAGACTCATTGCCTACGAACAAGGTTCCACTTGTTTGGTAAGAATTACTCCAAGATATTTTATGTTATTTGTGGCTATTGTGAAGGGTGATGTTTCTCTGATTTCTTTCTCAGCCCATTTACATCTGTGTAAAGGAGGGCTATTGATTTATTAGAGTTGATTTTGTATCCATCTACATTACTGAAGGTATTTATCAGCTATAGGAGTTCCCTGGTAGAGTTTTTGGGGTCACTTATATATACTGTCATATCATCTGCAAATAATGAAAGTCTAACTTCTTCATTTCAAATTTGGATCCCCTTGATCTCCTTTTGTTGTCTTATTCCAATAGCCAGAACTTCAAGAACTATGTTGAAGAGATATGGAGAGAGTGGACAGCCTTGTATTGTTCCTGATTTTTGTCAATCATTTTGACTTTCTATCCATTTAATTTGATATTGACTCTCAGCTTGCTATATATGCTTTTATTATGTTTAGATAGGCTCCTTGTAGCCCTGATCTCTTCAAGACCTTTATCATGAAGAGGTATTGGATTTTGTTGAATGTTTTTTCAGCATCTAATGAGATGATCATATGATTATTTCTTTCAGTTTATTTATATGATGGATTACATTGATAGATTTTCATATGTTGAATCATCCCTGCATCTCTGGGATGAAGCCAACTTGATCATCATGGGTAATTTTTTAAATGTGTTCTTGGATTCTCTTTGCCAGTGTTTTATTGGGTATTTTTGCATCTATTTTCATGAGTGAGACTGGTCTGTAATTCTCTTTCTTGGTTGAGGTTTTGTGTGGTTTCAGTATCAGGATAATTGTAGCTTCATAAAAAGAATTTGGCACTGTTCTTTCTGTTCAATTATGTGGAACACTTTGAGGAGTATAGGTATTAGCTCTTCTTGAAAGAAAAAGAACTCTGCACTAAAACCATCTGTCTGGCCCTGTTTTTTTTTTTTTTTTTTTTTTTCGGTAGGGAGCTTTTTGATGATAGTGTCTATTTCCTTACAGTTTATAGGTTTATTTAAATTGTTCACCTGGTCTTGATTTAATTTTGGTATATGGTATCTATTCATAAAATTGTCCATTTCTTTCAGGTTTTCCAATTTTGTGTAGTATAGGTTTATGTAGTATGACCTAATGATTCTCTGGATTTGCTCAGTGTCTGTTGTTATGTCCCCCTTTTCATTTCTGATTTTGTTAATTTGGATGTTCTCTCTCTGCCTTTTGATTAGTTTGGATAAGGGTTTGTGCATCTTGATTTTCTAAAGAACCAGCTCTTTGTCTCATTGATTCTTTATATATTTTTTTTCTATTTTATTGATTTCAGCCCTCAATTTGATTATTTCCTGTCTTCTCCTCCTCTTGGGTGCATCTGCTTCTTTTTGTTCTAGAGCTTTCAGGTGTACTGTTAAGTTGCTAGTGTGTGCTTTTTCCACTTTATGTGGGAACTTTGTGCTATGAATTTTCCTCTTAGCTTGCATAGTGTCTCTTAGGTCTGGGTACATTGTGCCTTCATTTTTGTTGAATTCTAGGAAGTCTTTAATTTCTTTCTTTCTTTCTTCCTTGACTGAGAGATGATTCAGTAGTTCACTGTTCAATTTCTGTGAGTTTGTAGGCTTTCTGAGAGTAGTGTTGTTGTTAAATCCAACTTTAAACCATGGTGATCTGATGAGATACAGGGGATTACTCCCTTTTTTTGTATCTGTGAAGGTTTGCTTTGTATCTGATTATGTGGTCAATTTTAGAGAAGGTTCCATGAGGCACTAGAAGAAGGTATATTCTTTTGTGTTTGGGTGGAATGTTCTATAGATGTCTGTTAAATTCATTTGAGTCATGATATCTGTTAGTTCTCTCAGTTAAGTTTTGTCTGGTTGACCTGTCCATTGGTGAGAGTGTAGTGGTGAAGTCTCCTACCATTAGTGTATGGGGTTTGAAGTGTGATTTAAGTTTTAGTAATACTTCTTTTACCTATGTGGATGCTCTTGTAGTAAAGGCATAGATGTTCAGGATTGAGATGTCATCTTGAAGGATTGTTACTGTTATGAGTATAAATTATTCTTATCCATCTCTTCTGATTGATCTTAGTTTGAAATCTATTTTGTTAGATACTAGCATAGCTACACCCATTTGCTTCTTAGGTTCATTTGATTGGAAAACCTTTTCCCAAGCCTTGACTCTGAGGTAATGTCTGTCTTTGAGGTTTATGTGTATTTCTTGTATACAGCAGAAAGCTGTATTCTGTTTTCACATCCATTCTCTTAACCTGTATCTTTTTATGGGTTAATTGAGTCCATTGATAATGAGTATAACCTTAGCATATGACTCAATTCTTTCCCCTGATTCTTGAATCTTGTCACAAGCATTCAAGGCTGTTATATAGCATAGGGATAGTTATGTTCATGGTATGTAGCTTAATGTCAGGATAATGGCCATTACCAAAAGTTTGATCTTGGGTGGCTTCAAAACCTTTGAGTTTACCTGGATGTTCAAGGGTCTTTGATTCCACTCTCCAAAAAGCTTTTCCATTTTAACTGTGGACCATGTTCTAATACAGCTGAGACTAATTGAAGCCAATCATCTGAAGCAATCTTATTTCTGGAAGCCTGTGTCTTTACTAACTGCCTCAATATGGTGAATGCATGCCATAAGAAACTACTGCTTCCTTCATATCTTTTAGATCTTTCATATATATAGGCTCCCATTTACATTCTGTATATCCTTTTGTATTTACTATTTCCTGACTTTTCAGAAATAGTAACAGGGTAGATATTATCAGCAGAAGTAGAAATAGCTAAAACTCTTTATAAGTCATCTTTGACTCTGAGAGGTACTGGTGATGTTAAATCTTTTCTATTATTTTTCATCTGTACCTCATCTTCTTTATCAGTTTTACCAAGTTCTCCTATGGCTTGAAATCAATTTATCAGTGCTTTTTTGTAGAGTTTGAACTTCTCTACCTGTGAATATTTTTAAGTATTTCATTAAATCAATCAGCCTTTTGCTCTCATCATTCACACATGATTCCAACTTTTAAATTTTTTTCACTAATGATATCTTCTCATCCTTAGAGATTATTTTAATGGCATGCAGATTGCCTTCCAGAAGCAATGTTCTATCTGCTAGCTTGTCATAACTCTTTGACAAATCATCATTTTCATTTTCAGTGGTATGAATTCTTTCAGCTAATTTCTCGGTACCATTCTGTAAGGTTCATATCCATTTGACATGGAATATATTTTGCTTGTAAAATTATGATTATTATTTTCAGTGGTATAAATCCTTTCATCTAACCTCTCATTACCAGTCTGTAAAGTCTATCATTTCTATATGTTTCTCACTTTTGGCTCTGTTATCGAACCATTTCTTTAAGAATATAATAGGAAATATCAAACAAACAGCATCTATAGGTAAGAATGTAGACATCCCAGGCAGGTCATTAACCTCTTCTAGAATTCCATTCATAGTAGAAACGGAAAGGTTTTTAAATTCCAGGATAGTGGTATTATCCACAGTTATCTTGGGAGTGGTTTACAAATTGTAATGTTTTTATTTAGGTGTTTATTTCTTTCTTAATTAATCTAACATTTGTTTTCAAATAACTTACTTTTATTAAAACCCTCAGATGATTGTCATAGGTATAATAATCTCGATTTACCAGCAGGAAGAGCCAGTGTTCAGGTGGCTGGTTCAAGTAGTTGCTGAGAGTTAAGGTAGTAATAAAAGTGTGGGCCAGCTGGTGTCACAATTATGGCTCTAAGATAGGTCCTAGAGCGAGCAGGACCTGAATTACCTGGGAGACCTAGCAGAGTTGAAATGAATTATATCTACTAATCTGGTTAGATTGGTTATAACCTGGGGGGGGGGGGCTGAGCTAAGATGGCAGCATGTAGAGTGACTGTGGGTGTTCCTATCAGTAGGCACACATAGCACACATGGTTCAATGATTAACAGGAAGTTTCTGGCTGGTAGAGCCCTATCTGTCTAGGAGGAATAGATTGATGATACACAGGCAGCCCAAAGAAAGTAATTTAAAACCTGTAGGGCAGGGAATGCCTGCCCATGCCCACTGCAACTATTCTTTGTTTAGACCTAGTGTCCTTAGGGAGCATTGGAGGCATCTTAGCATTCAGAGAAGCATGCTTGTACATGGAGTGTCCTGCATCAGGCAGAAGCTCAAGGGGGTCAGAACTTGCAGTGACCCATGAGCTGTGAGGTTGTTGGATACTGCGTGGTCAGGGAATCCTATCACCTGTGCATTTGAGCTGGGAATGTTTGGCCTGCTGCCTAGCTTGCCCAAAAGGGTTGGAGCTCCCAGGTTCAGAACTTAGCTAGTCAGAGTAGGCCCAGAGGCAGAGGCAGTTGGACCTCAAAAGGGGATCCCAGCATGGTGGACAGTGGCAATACATGCAGGGTCACATGGGCCGGGAGCTGGAGCAGCTGTGAAGGATTGCTCAAAGCTCTGGGAAGTTTGGTGGTCGGTTCAGTTGGGTGCCAGGTATTGCCATATGTAATGAATCCATGAGAGCCAGAGTTAAAGGGGGTATCAAATATTTATTGGGGAACACTCACAAATAGCAAGGTAGAGAGCTGCTGTGATTCTCTCCTATGTGTGAACTCGATGATCAGATCTATGACCACCACCCATGACAGTGAGCACACTTCCTGTCTGCGCTTATGGCACCTCAGACCACACTCTAATGGGCCGGTACTTCAAAAGCTATTGGCTGAATGAATTCTACAGCACAGGCACAAGGGCTAGTTAGTTAGATGGTTCAGAGAGCTAAAGCCAAAGTGCTTGCTAAGCAAGCTCAATACAGAACAGTATACCAAGAAAGAACTGACTCTGCAATGTTCGTCTCTGACCACTACACTCATGCCATGGCACACAGGCACTACCACACATGCCATACACATACAAATAATAAAAAAATCAAAATATTTAGAAACTCGGAGTTCCAATTTCTGGTTTGAAGAGCATAAAATTGAGGCTAAAAACTCTTGAGGTAGATAACGCCCTCCTGTTGCATTTATCAAGATTCTTATCACTAATCCAAGCTTATCTTTACTCAAGTTGATTTTAGAAAACATTAAGATGAAGTCACCAATGCTAAGGAAAACCTTGGATAATTTTGAATACACTTAGACATAGAGATTAAAGTGCTAAATCCTTGCAGGCAGATTGAGGACGATCGAGAGCTGGATGAGGAAAATAAGAGATCAGCCCCTTTGACTCTTGGTCTTTGGTTCTTGCCCAATGGCCTCTTGAACATGGCTATGGTCAATTACCTGGATATCTGTCATCTGTCAACTTGATATAGGTACTGTATCACCATCTAATAAAAATGTATCAACAGAGAAGGGAAAATGACTAATTTCCATGACTAATGTCCATACTTAGTCCCAAGGAAGAACATTCAAGGGCATTTCAAAGGCCTGGCACCAGGCTGTGGAGAGACTGCAACATGAGAGCTACTTTTATACTATCATTTGGCTGAAGCCTGCTGCTTCATGTTGATTGTATTGATTCACCGTATTTTATTGATTTCACAAGTCAAGCAGTTAACATAGATACTAATGTATCTTTAAATGCACTGGCTGTCTAGATCCTACCATTTGAGCAAACACTGCCTCTTATTTTCTCAAACCCATCATACTCTACTCATTATTAGAAATCAAATGTGGCCATGCTCCCTAGACTTTATCAAGTAGCACCCACACACACACTTGCTGACACAAGTGTGCTAATTTTGATGCTGGCACTGGGTGAATTTCTCTCCCCAGACTCATCCCCATACGTAGATTGAACTCCTCTAGCCATACTACGTGTGCACATATATCTCTTTCTTGGGAATATTTGAATTCCGCTTCCCATGTGTTCCTCTGTGATTATCCAGTTAGAACTTAACCCAAGTGCCTCTTTCTCTGTGACACTGCCAACCTTCAGTTTCCCTGTGTTTCTTGCAATCCTCTTTTATCTCATTCTTATTCTTGACCTTGTGCTGTGATCGCTTCTGAGTTTTTACTTCTGTTATATGCAAGCGGTAGAAATTCTCACAGTTTCCTTTTCCATTTCATTTGTCTAGCACCTAGGTGTTCCATGAATATGTGTTCATAAGCATGTGAATAACTGGTGAGAATAGAGTCCATTCTATTCTTTAACAAGTTCAATGGGTACCATGGGGCAGATGGAAGTGAGTCAGATTTCTGGATAATAGTTCTGAATGGCCAAGCAGCAGAGTTAGGATGTAATGACAAGATACAAAATGTCACTTAGTCCTGCAGTTATCAAATCAACGGTTATTGAATCACACTTCCATGGGAAGGCTCTCATATTTCAATAATATAAGGAAAAGGTAGTAGACATCAAATTATAGAAAAAATTATAAATATATAGTAAAGTGTACCCCAAAGTGTGTTGAGTCCATGCTGAGACTACTTTGGAACATAAATATTGTTTTGCTCCAGGGACCCTGATAAAAAGTTAAATGACACCTCCCCAGTAGCATGTTTGTCCTTGATGAGTGATTATAATACTATCTACAAGTTCATATAAAATCTCAAATAGAGCTCAATTTTAATTTTCTGATTATTATTATTATTTTATTTTATTTCAGTATAATGTATAATTCTTTCAAGCTTCAAAGCTGTGGGTGCTGGGAGCCCCACTAGTTCTCTCATGCTAGGACTGGGTTAATTAGCCAGTTTCACTTCACCCTTGTAATTATGCATTATAACTTGTATAATGTGTCTCTTCCAATTAAATGTTAGACTCAGCAGTTTCTCAAATTCATTCCTGAATACCTTCTTAATTTTCGAGTGATTGCTAGCTCCTTCCTCTAATAAATGCTATATAACTTCTTTTCAATAAATCCTGGAATACTAGCATCAGGTAACTAATACCATAGACAAAAAGATCATTGCTAACATGTAGATTAAAACTTAGGTATTAAAGACTAGTTTAGTATAATGACTCATGTCTCTATCTTCCAGCATCTAGGATACTGAGGCAGGGAGATAACTGCAAAGTCAGGACCAGCCTGATTTCGGGATCAGCTTTAGCTTAGCTTCTGAGTGACATCCTAAGGTGAACCCATTTAATTCTTGCCTTTTCTTGGTCATTGTGAACATTTTGTTCATTTTTCTTCTGTTATGGTTACATGTTTTCATTTTAATTTTAGTTCTAATAAGTAGTTTATTGATATGTTGTGTCATTTTTGAAAAGAAGAATTTGAGGAGGAGTAAGGGGATTAAATTAGGGCTAAAAGAATGAGTTTTACAAGTTATTAATAAGCTTATTTGTGCTCTTCACAAAGGACTACTGTGTGTGAAGGAATGTGAAGCTAAACAGACACACATAGACACACTCTTTATACCAAAGGCAAAGAATTACACGTACAAGTATATGTGTGACTACCAGTTAAGTACCAAAGAGAAAGATGTGGAGGAAAAGAATTGGCTGTGTTCTGGTCTAGAACAAAAACATCCAGCAAATCCTCTCTGAAAAGGAAATTGTGGAATATGTGTTATAATACCACAGGGAATGGTAGCAGGAAAAGCAGGGAACACTTTGATAACAAACATTGAGCATGAAATATGTTGGGTCCATTTGAATTATAGTGAATTTGAGTGTTCTTGGCATGCCACAACTGCAGAAGAAAAGCATATGAAATTTTGTGAAATTATAAAGGTGTATTGTGCCTGGAAGTGCCTGCTAATCTTGGAAAGAGTTTAATTCCTTTTCAAACATAATGGAAATACCATGAAGGATTTAAAAATGAGAATTGAATTTACACTTTAAAATATCTGCTTAGATGCTCTTTAGACAGATATGCTCTATTGTGGTTTGGAAGAACAGAAAAATACCTAGGAAATTTTCACACACACACAAAATATATATTTATATATATTATGAAATACATACTGGGGAACCCGGACAAGATTTCTTACAGAAAACAAGAGAATGAAGTGGTTACACATTTCATCAATATAATGACCCCAGGATGTCATTGTATTGATGGCTGCTATGTGAGAAGCACGGAATACAGTTCCAGTAAACAGAATGAGTGTAACAAAACCCACTATTATCTCCTTTAATGTTATGATTACAACAGTTGCATGGAGGAATCTTCACTGGATTTGGTGTCACACTGTTTGGGTGTCACTGAGGGAGACTGGGCTGGTTTTGAGATGAGTTTTGCTAGCTGTATTATGGTATTGCTGTGGGGGCGGCACTTAGAATGGCATATATAAGGTTTAATGAATGCTGGGAAAAAAGAGAACAAAACAGTTTGCCTATATTTGTCCTACTGATTCATTTACCGAAGAACCATAGGTAATGCTGCATTATATTTCTCACTCCACATTATGAAGCTTCTTTGGTGTTTCTAAGCTTTAGAGCCTGACTCTCAAAGGATAATGCAAAGACCATAAGCAGCATGGCAGTGCTTTTCTGCTTTAGCGCCATCCTTTCCACAAACAATCAACCTAAAGTCTTTTGTAATGTCAGAGATAAAGAAAATAAGTAGGGCACTTGACATTGTCTTATTTTCTTAGTCATAAACATGAATGATAAGACTGAAAAAAAGGAAGTCCAGCAACTCTTCAGAGGCGCCAAAGAAAGTATTGGAAATGCCCTCCACTAGGCATTCAACTGAAATATGGTCCAACTATAGCTATCCACCATTTACTACCCTGGTTATCCTGGACAAATTGCTTTAGGAGGTTCATTTCCACCCTTATCTCTGTCTAGTCTCGCTAATAGCTGAAGCACGGACAGAAGAACACATGCGAAGTACGTCATGACCTATAACATACACTTGATATTATTATTGTGCTGCATTTACAATCACGGCTAAACAACAGATGGAACTCAATGTGTTTCTTGCAGAGAGGTAGCAAGGGTAGCACATAGTCTCCATGCTCATAGACTCTTGAGGCAAAGGTATCAGAATACCATGTTCTGCGTACACCTGCCACTCGTGGGTCTGAGCAGGAATATTTTCTGATATATGTTCTATGAGCTAGCTTCAGGAGAGGGTGTTGTTATTCATATTTTTCACCAGCTGAGGTGAGCAGGGCAGTTTTGAAAGCTGGCATAAGGTCATGCAGCCACTACTCAGCAGTCCTTATTTCAAACCTTGTTTCCATCATGTTCAAATCACCGTAGGGTTGTAACTGCTAAAAGGGAGCTGCACTGACACAGTTTCTGGTGGGAAAACTCCTATTGTTGAAACGTGATTAGGAAATCAAAGGCACATTTTTGTTCTTTGGGCTGTGTCTAAATGCAGCTGATGCAACATTGTGCTTTTGAACGATTGGTTGTAAAATCACTGGTAGAAACATACTGCAGACGGCAATTAATTACCACACAGTTCCTGCTCCATTACGCAGTGAAGATTGAAAATGCTCCTGCTACAAGAGTACACCAAGAAATAACAGCATCCCCAGGAGCTTGCCCTCTGCTGGTCAGCCCACTAGCCTGTCCTTGTTAAACAGGGACATTACTCCAAGATGCCAATGGGGTATTTTGAACATTTTTATATTTATGACTTTATTACTCTGAGATGTTTGGGAGTTTTAATTTTGTAAAGCCCACCTGCTGTTTCTTTATTAAAATCATAGTTTGGATTCATCAAAACTCTGCTTTGCAGTCAGGTCACATACATTCCATAAAGCAGGATACAGGAGTTTGCTCTGGCTCTAGAATGAGATTTATCTAGTAAAGATGCACACTGATTTATATGTGTGCTTACAAGTATGGCACTGAATTAAAATATGATAGGAAGTAGGAATGGTTCATAGCTTCCTGAATGTGATCATAAATAATGGATTTCACAACCAAGGTGCTCTGTTTAATATCCATGGTAATCCTCACCAATAAGTGTATGGGGGTCACTCTGTTGCTGGTAACTCGGGTGTGGTGGTTTGAAATCAAATGGCCCCCAAAAGGAGTGCACTATTAGGAGGTGTGGTCTGTTGGAGAAAGTGTGGTTTTGTTGGAAGGGGCAGGATGGCACAAACATTTAATCCAGACCTTGATGCTGTAGGTTACACCTTTAATCTGGGCCACACCTTCTATGGGAAGTGTGTCACTGGGGGAACGAACTTAGAGGTCTTTTTCTCAAGCTTTCCTTGGTGTGATAGTCAGTCTACTTCATGTTGCCTGTGAGATGTAGGGCACTCAGCTCTTTCTTCAACACCATGCCTGCCTGCATACAGCCATGCTCCTCACCATGATGAATTTTCTTTTTACTGGAATCATTTTCTTTACAAGAGTTGACATGGTCATGGTGTCTCTTCACAGCAATAGTAAACCTTCATAAAATTGGCACCGCAAGTCCACAATTCAATTGAATGCTACTGTGTTTCATACACACCATATCAAAGCATGTGAATTCTCTGAAGTGAATGGGATAAAGAGGATGTTTCCAACAGTATCAATATTTCATCCTCAAGCTAATGTGAAGGAGCTGGCTTTGCCTTCTCCTCTACAGATCTTTGAAAGAGAGGGAGGGCTGCAATATAAGGCTTGAGGAGAATGTCTCACATTGCAAAGTCTTCTCAATAGAGAAAATTGAATATCAAAAGGGAATATAGATAATGCTCTGGAATAATATACATATACATATGTTCGAAGTAAATTTGGAGTTTATTTTCTCTTCAAATGTTCTTTATTAAGTGCCCTATGGAAAGGATATTTTCAGAGAATTGCCAAACCAAATTCATACCCAGTTTTATAGTAACTTCTAAAAGCTAATATCATTTCATTGACAATGGAACATAATTACATATCTAGAGGAATGAAACAAATGAGACAGAACAGACATGGTTATAAATGTAAATTTCCATTGAGATAGCTGTCACAACCAAAATGTCAGGAGGCATCCATCTAATGGAAGAGTCTGTAACCACAGAAAGCAGCAAGGCAAAGATGAGTATGGCTCCAGATCCTCATTTCTCCCTCTCTTGTATCTTATAGCAAATTTCTAGCCTTTGTGTATGGCACATTTGCATCTGCACAAAATCTTACAAAAGGCAATTTTATTAGAATAATCAGTCCTGGGTAGAATCTACTATGATTGTTTTGTTGAACTTGATGATGAACTTCCTTTTAAATACTCATGTTGATATCCACAGATTTGTGCTAAACTTAGACTTCAGCAGAGAAACATCTTTTTCCCACCTTTTTATTGAGTTTTATTGAGCTCTACATTTTTCTCTGTTCTCCTCCCTGCTTCTCCCCTTCCATCTTCAAACCTCCTTCAAGGTCCCCATGCCCCTAATTTACTCGGGAGATCTTGTCTTTTTCTACTTCCTGTGTAGATTAGATCTATGTAAGTCCAGCAAAGAAACATCTTAATGCAATGGGCAGTAGTTAACACAGTAGTTAACTCACAACTGGTCAAAGTGCAGAGAATAAGTGATGGGAGTGCTTATCCCTAAATAAACATTAACATCATCTTATCTAAGATACAGGGAATATCTCAGAAGACGGGGCAGAGAGAATGCAAAAGTCAGAGGATAGGGAGGCGTTTGGCCAAAAGCTATCTCCTGGACATGACATGGTCATTGCACTCATGGGCTCACTTCAGCTGCAGTTACTTAGAGAAGACCGGAAGAAGACTGCATCAGCATTTCATCACATATGGGTTTCATGAGTCTCCACTCTTCCTTGAAGTACTATTGCTGGTTCATAGCTGCTGGGAAAAAGAGGAGGGTGACTTTCTTCAGTGGTTTAGCCACTTTTAAACTGTCAGTGTTTCGGTAAGCAAGCTCCCATTTATGCATATACAAGGTACCCTAATTAAACTCAATAGGTCACATGCAAAAAAGAAGACATGAAAATAGTGTGAAGACTGGATTGAAGACGGGCTTTAGAGAAAGAAACAGGGAAAAGGAGAGAGCAACAAGGGGTAAAAACAACTAAAATTTATTATATAAATTTAGGAAACTGTCAATATCAAAAGAAAAATCAGTGATTGTTAAGAGGTCAGTGGAGATGGGACAAACGATAAATTACAGTGGTGTATGGGAAAATTTGGAATGGTGAAATTATTTTATATGATACAATTATCTGTGGGTGCATGGCATTATGGCTTTGTCAAGACCAATACAATTTTACAACAGAACAAGTGGCCTTGAAAGCAAAGCACCTATTTTTGTCAATAATAACACCTCATTAGTGGTCCATCAGTTGTCACAAATGCACCACAGTTGTAGATGATTTGAAAAATAAGGACATCTAATGGCAGAAAAAGGGGGGCCTGGAATACATAGGAAGTCTGCTTTCTGCTCAATTTTTTCTTTCAGTCTACAATTGCTCTACAAATAAAATTCATTTTAAAAAGACAATATCTTGTTGCAAATGGTCCTCTGAAAACCCCCGGCAACAAGATTTATTCTATCACATTCCAGATGGCATTACTGAAACTCAACTATTAGTCAGTAATAGAAGAAAGCAGGGAACTTCTGACACACTAAAGTATTATGCCTCAGACAGGGTCACGTAGTAATTAACAGAAGCCTAGTGGTAAATGGACAAGTATGTCCCTGGGCTCTGGAGCTATTTTTTCCAATACAGTAGCTATCAGAAACATCTTTGTGGTTTGTTCTAAAATGACATCACTCACAGTTTAGAAGATCTTAAAGGGGAATAATTGGGAGGAAGAAACATCTTTAAAAAACAAACAAACAAACAACAGGAAAGATAAAGGACATGCTGCTAAGTTTACAAGGTTACGAACAATTGTACTTTTCTGATTATGCTGTTTCTATTATAATGTTTCTCAGGCATAAAAATAACTTGGATTAAACTTTTCTATTTTGCTTGTCTGTAATGCAAGTTCCTGGATGCTAAATAAAGAGCAAAAGCACCTCATTCCCTGTGGGCAACTTCTAAGAATCCATAACCTTAACAACTTTCTTAAGTGATGATTGTTTAAAAGGATATGATTTCTTTCTTTGATTGAAAAAATAACCAGTTTAAAAACACTTCATGCATTTATCTGTTTACTGATAGAATTTGCCTGGATGCACAAGACTATATAGGATGATAGAAGAATTAATGAGGAGACGAAGCCTTGGTCCCAGGATGTGCTACAATGAAAGGGAATGTTCCATTGTAATGGATTAAGATATATGTAATGAGAAAATGTTGGCAAGTGGTGTTGTAGCTCTATAAGAAGACAATATAATAACAAATAGCATATGAATACAACATTAATTACTATGGTAACATGAAATGATGCATTCTACTGGGTTATGCATGAGTACGACTTTATGAAATTTCCATATTAACTCTTATGTGCATCATAAAGTCAAGATGTGTGTTTTTAAATACTGCTATGTTCTTTAAATTTAAGTCATAGCAGTCATACTATTTGACATAACTAAATGTCTACTTCTTCAAATGTAAAATTGGAACATGCCAAGCATTTCTTCCTTCTTGGTTTAGTCTGTTGTTAATCCAGGTTAGGAAAATGTTAAAATGTCATGTTGAGAAGTATAAAATGATGTCCCAATATAAGATCTCAGAATATTATCACTGTGAAAGTGACTCTTTAGGCTGGGAAAGGGCACACAATATTGGAACTGGAAAGGGGATATGGAGTAATTCACAGAATTTTCTCCATCCTTCCATGCTAGCATTCAGAGTTTTGTTGATGACTTTTTACTTAATAGCCATATTAGAAGAATCAAATTATTTGTCTAATTACAAAATCAAATCATCTGCCTCTCCTCCTAATTACCATTTGTTTCCACAGTGTCACAGTCCAGTGGGACACATGAAGCCTGAAGAAGATGGGCTACAAAGGTACTTTAAACCATATTTTCCATGCATCTGTGTTTTTCTAAGATGAGATAAATAGAAAGCATCCATTCAGCATTTCTCAGTGATAAAAATGTGGATTTCATTTAAATGGTCCATGAAGCTGTTTCTGCACTAAGCACTCTCTGGTGTAGAATCATCATTAAAGGAAACACTGTGGAATCACTTGCATCATAGGTGTAAGTACCTCTTAATTAGTTTAGAGAAGTAGTATAGACTTTTCTTTAGTCTCCTATGCCCCCACAGAATTACCCCAATTCTTCGGTGTGAATACTGCTCAGGAAACTAATACATCCACACCCATATAGATATGGCAGAGAGACTTTAACTGCCTTTGGAGGACAAAAGTTGTGGTACCTGACAGAAAAATGCTAGAATTTGCATGCACAAATTTGCTGATTCCATCTCAGGTAGACCACAAAGTATTTCACATCACGTCTTCTGTTACTCATCATCCCTGGAGTCAGGGTGAATGCAGAGGATCTTACACAGAACCTTCGTAACTGAGCACAGCATCTCCACGTGTTAGCCTCAGCACCATGCTATATTTAGCTACTAATAGCCCAGGAGTCTGAAGTAATGGGGATTTTATTATTATCATTTTTGCTTACGATAATACTACAAGCTATGGGACAAGACTAATCTCCTCTAATAATTGAGTTCAATGCTTCTTACTTCTAAATGAGATGGAAATATCCACAATAAAAAACTATTGCAGGAATCCAGGGGTCCACATATTCACAGGTACAGAGGCATAGTTGTCAGCTCTATAATCAGGTTCACAGCCAATTATTATCTTTGTAGCTATTCATACAGGCAGAAATATCTGCTGCCAGTGCATTTTTTGGCTAATGACCCATCTGTCCTCTAAAAGTCCCCAACACAGTAAAAAATAATAGGTCTTGGTATCAGTAACTGAGAGCTGCCAAAAACAATCTTAGATTTTAAGATATTGTCCATTCTATTTAAAGAGAAGGAGACAACATCATCTTATTATCTTTTTGAGAACCGAGTCTTTTTGAATGCACTCCTTCCTAGGCCGGGAGGGAGGGGGGTGGGCCTTGGACTTCCAACAGGACAGGGCACCATGCCCTCTTTCAAGGAAGAAGGGGGAGGGAGGAGGGGTGGGGAGGTAGCGGGAGGGGACCGGGAGAAGGGGAAGAAAGGTAAAAATTTTATTTCTTTAATTATGTTTTTGAATGGAAAAAATAAAACAAAACAATGTATGAGAAATAAAATAAAATAAAATGAATCTTTCATTGGCAAATGAATCAATTCCTGGAGCCTTAGAGGAGAGGGAAAATAACAAAATAGACAAAACCCAACATTCTTAGATAGACAGCCAACCCCATTTACACAACACCAGGAGAAAATGAGACAGAGCCAGAAGCTGGGAAATTCAACAAGAAAACAGACGCAGAAGCTTCAAAAAGTCAATATTATGAGACAAAGGGGAAATGGTGGAAATGATTCCATCTCAAAAGACATTAGGGAGACACATAACTCTAATGAAATATAAGAACTTTGAATCTTAATCCAACAAAATTATACAATATGCTTTTGAGAACACTTCAGAAAATTGGGAAAGGAACTGATTTTTTACTAATTCTTAATTTGGAACCAGTATTGTTAATAATCACTATTGTTAAGGTCCCAGTATTTAAATTTATCAACATGTCTGAAATGTAGTCTTAAATTACCCTGGATAAATACACTAACAACTTGATAAAACACAAAACAATGAAACACACAGAAGCACAGTGTTTCTACAAAAGAATAAACAAGCAAAGCATATGTTATTCCAGCTGACCATAAGTGGTAGGTATACAGATGTTCACTGTTCATTACTCTTTGATCAAGCTGGATGTTTGAACACGGCTATAATAATGAAAACGAAAAATATTATGCCACCTCAGCTTGACTCCTGGCCTTATTTCTTACCCATATAGACTTAACCATTTTGTACCTCACATTCATCATACATAAATAAAAACATTAGCAGTGTCTTTCCCAGAACAGTGTCATAACTGTTGCAGATGTAAAAATTCACATGGCCTTCACTGTATAATATCTAACATGTGCCATATTCTATGAACAGTTTGGCCTCTAGTACAGAGAAGTGCTCAGGATATGGAGCTGAAAACTGCAAGAGGACCCTGAATCAAGTTCCTCTTATAACTTCCATCACTAACATGCTACCTTCTCCACAACTTCCTAATGACACCTGAGTCAAATCCAGTTCTAACAGATTCATCAGAGATGCTCCACTCTGCACATGAGCAAGGAGAACCACAGCATCCTGGTCATGAGGCAGGCAGCTCTGTGCCTGAGTTGCAGGCCCCAACCTCCCTTTTTTTTTTTTTGTCCTGTTTTAGCTTCCTATACTTTCTTGTTTTTGATCACAGAAAATTCAATTTATGGTAAATTTACATATGCATTAAAAGTGTTCTAAATATTACAAAGTCTCTTAATGTGTTTGGAAAAGCAGCATGGACCTGGTGTCTCATCTATCACACTGCTGGAAATGAAACTGAGTGGGAATGAAATGACAGAAAACTTTTTCTCTGTTTTATTGCTTGGATCTGAAAGGGAACTCACTTGTACATATTACCAAATTTGTACCAGTTTCCCAGAGGGATAAACATAACTTTTTAATTTTCTACATTTCCTCCTTTACTTTCTGGATATTTCTGCTCAGAAAGTAAGTTTTCCAAACTTTCATTGGAAGAGTGTTCCTTTATACAGAAATTGAAACGTGTTAGATTGGATGAAAAAGCACTTGTCCTTCTGGGATGGAGTCAAAATTTGAAATATCCCCTCTATTAGGTTTGACAGAGATCATGTCTGTCTGTGACCTCAGAGAGTTTCCTCATACCCTCTTCATTCATTATCCTGTGTTAAGTTGACAGCATTTCTTCCCATTAAAATCTACTTACACCTCAAATGAAATGTATTATAGTTAATAGTTAAGAACTTTGTAACCATTTTCTTTTTCATTGCAAATCTGAGATTTATCACTTGGTTTCTAAAATATGAAAATTATTTATTTTCTTTCCATTTGTAAAATAGGGATAATATCATATTTTTCCACAAGAACATTCTGGGAATTATTTAGTTGATACTTGAGAGAAGTAGAGTGTTTCAAAGAACATTATAAACAGAACATTATAAATGTGCGATAAATGTCATATATCAGTGTGCCAAAAGTACATGTAATGAGGAAGCCAATTTGCTTCACCAATTTTCCTAAATGTAAACCATAAAAAGAATGATTTTCTGTACAACCCAAATGAACATGCTCTCAAGAATAATTTCATATCCTGAAATCTGCTACTTAAAAGCTCCAAGATGCTCAGCTCATCATTGCTACAAATTCCTTAGCTATGAAACCAGGTCTGGATATTGAGGGTCTTCTCACATCTCTCTACAATGAATATTTTTAAAGATTCTAGTGTACAGAAGCTCATTACATATTTAGTAATGTTGCAAAATGATGAATGGAACAACAGAAAATGTGTGAAAAATTAAATTACTTTTAAAAGTTATCCACTTTGTAGCAGACAACATTGCAGGTAATTTTCATGTATGAATTATCTAAGTATAACTCAATATTTTAAATGATATTGGAGAACATCATTCTTATATTTCAGAACTAAACCCCATAATATTAGTAATTTTCCTAAATAGTTAATAAATATTTAGTTACTCTGTAAGAAATTAAATATTACCTTGTCACAACAGCAATGTTGAATATGCAATATGATAAGAAAAATCATAATGAATTAATATGTATATGAACTTTTTATTTATGCTGTATCAAATTTTCACAAAGCTGGTGGTTTTAAATAGCACACATTTGTTAGCAGGTAATTGTGTAAGTATTCAGTTCTTTAATTCTCTATCATGGATCTCAATTAAGCTTAGCTGAGGCTATGTTGATCCCTGGGGTTCTGGTTGCTTGACTATTTTAGTATCTGAGGCTGTCTGCAGCCAATTACTTATGGTCTTTTCCTTCATCAACAAAACCTACAGCATTATTATTCTCTGGTTATCCTCCCACAGTTACCATTGCTTCTACACAGCACAGCTATAAAAATGGCATCTGAATTTGAAAGATACTCAAAGCTAAAACTTCTTCCTCAGAAGCCTACCTCAGTTATATCTGTAAGGCCTCCTTTGCTGTAAAACATAACACATTAACAGGTTGCTAGGATTAGGCAATGACCATCTTTGGGCACCATTAATTTATCTTCTCAAAAATAATTTGTGAAAAAATAAATAATTTTCTTGAAAAAAAACCACTATAAGTAGCTCAAAGATAAGCCATAGTTGGTTAAAAAGGTGGGCAGTGATACATTTTATGAAATACTTGCAAATAGAATATTCAAAGAATCCCCAAAGTTCAATCATGACAAAAAGCTAATCAAAATATGGACATGTTAAGCAAATGTTTTGGAAAACCATGCATAAAACATAGCACACAAACATTACAATCTTTAGGCAAAAGCAAATGTGACCCATGACAATATGTCACTGTCCCGAGGTAAGGATGAGCACAACAACAATAGTGACTACAATCACAGGGCAGTATCTTAATAGAAGTCATTAAAAACAGGAAATAGCAGCTGTTAGTGAGGATATGGGACACCTAGATCTTCATTTTACTGAGAATGAAAAGTAGCACAAGTGTAGATACATGGGCTTAACTTTCAAGCAACAGCTCCTATTTCCCATTGCTACTTGATGTTAGAAAAAATGAAGACCACTTTCAAAATTCTACAAGAAATGTTGTAATTCGGCATTCTTCATAGTCATCAATAACTGAAAACATCTTCAGTAAAAATGCAGATAAACTGTGTCCATACAGTAAAACATGTTCAGAATAAAAGAGTAATTTATTAAAATACAAACCCATCATGGGGCCTCAAATGTATTACGCTCCATAGTAGGCCTAGATTCAAAGGTTACATAGTGTATAACACTGTTTGAATGGTATTCTAGGAAAAGCAACACTTAAAGAAAGAAGGAATAAATTGTTGCCCTGGATTAGGAAGAATAAAGGAACAAATCATATTGAGTAAGGGACATTCTGGGAGTGTGTTCTAGTTTGTATTATGATGATAGCAAAACTTATATGCACATGACAAAACTCAGAGAATTATATACCAAAATAAGTGGTATATCCTATCTATACATTTAAAGATCTGGTAGAAATCCTAAATATCATGTACCCATTGACAATAGCCCCTCATTTCAAAGAAAACATGTTTAAAATAAACAATTAACCCATCACAATGTTAGGGCATATATGGATTAAAAAGTAACAGTAAATATTTGTTATCCTTTACTTCAAAGAAATGCATACATGAGAAATCATTTCTTTGTGTATAAAACAGCAAGAAACACATGCACAATTCTCATAAATATAAGTTCAGAAGCTTGGTGTAGGAGGTCCTTCTGTTTATGTGTTGCTTTCATTGGTTAATGAATAAAGAAACTGCCTTGGCCTTTAGATGGGGCATAACTTAGGTAGGTGGAGGAAAACAGAACTGAATGCTGGGAGGAAGAAGGGCAGAGCCAGAGAAGCCATGGATCCTCCCCCTGATATTTGAGACGGATATCAGTTAGAATCTTGCCGGTAAGCCACTGCCACATGGCGATACACAGATTAAAGGAGATGGGTTAAACTACTGTGTAAGAGTTAGTCAATAAGAAGTTAAAGCTAATGGCCACAGTGTTTTAGTTAATACAGTTTCTGTGTGGTTATTTTGGGTGTAAGCTAGCTGGGCAGCTGGGACGAACAAGCGCACCCCTCCCTGCAACAGAAGCTTTACTGTAGCATTGTTAATAAAAGCTCCAAACTAGGATCAGCCTAATTGTCCACCATGTTGAAAGCAACAGTGTTCCATGCAATAAGATATTATGTGGTAACAAAACATTATACATGTCATAATATGTGGTGGCTTGAATTAGAATGACTCCCATAGGATAATCAGTTTAAATGCTGGTTCTGCATTTTGTGGAACTGTTTAGGAATTATTAGAAGGTATGGGCTTTTTGAGGGAAGTGTGATGTTGTCGGAGGAGGTGTCACTACAGGTGGCTTTGCATTTCAAAATCCCTGCTATTCCCGGCATGCTCTCTCTCTCTCTCTCTCTCTCTCTCTCTCTCTCTTGCTCTCTCTCTCTCTGTCTCTTCTCGTCTCTCCCTTTCTCTCTCTCTCTTTTCCCCCACACCATGTGTGCATGTGTGTTTGTGTGTGTGTGTGTGTGTGTGTGGTATGTGTGTGTGTGATATGTGTGTGTTTGCATGCATGTGCTTTGTGCGTCTGTATGTGAGTCTTCATCTGTTACTCCAGGCCATGCCTTTCTGCTTGCTGCAATGCATGCTGCCATGTGGGTCATAGACTCTAACTCTCTGGAACTGTGACCACCAATAAACTCTGTCTTTTATAAGTTGCCTTGGTCATGGTGTCTCTGCAGAGTAATTGGAAACCACCTAAAAAAACATATTACTTAGAGTAACTTGAAAATCTTCACAAAAGATTTTAATTAGAAGAAATACATAAATCAATGTTTTTGTTTCTAAATATGACCATAATATAAAAATATATGAGCATATAAAGATGTTTCACTGGCCTTTGTAACACTTTTGATAGCATATTCCATAATTAATTCAACTTTGATAACAATGAGATCCTATCTTTTTTAAAATTGTTTTTACTGAGCTATATATTTTTTCTGCTCTTTTCCCTTTCTTCCTCTCCCCTTCTTTCCTCTCCCATGATCCCCATGCTTCCAATTTACTCAGGAGATTTTGGTTTTTTTCTACTTCCCATGTAAATTAGATCCATGTCCAAAAAGGATTCTTTTTGTTGTCTAGGTTCTCTGGGATTGTGATTTGTAGGCTGGTTTTTCTTTGCTTTATGCCTAAAAGCCACTAATGAGTGAGTACATATTATATTTGTCTGGGTTATCTCTCTCAGTATGATGTTTTCTAGATCCATCCATTTGCCCCAAAATTTCAAGATGTCATTATTATTTTCCACTGTGTAGTACTCTGTTGTACAAATGTACCACATCTTCTTTATCCATTCTTTGTTTGAGGGGCATTTAGGTGGTTTCCAGGTTCTGCCAATGACAAATAATACTGCTTGAACGTAGTTGAGCACATGTCCTTGTGGTATGATTTAGCATCCTTTGGTTATATACCCAAAAGTGGCATTACTGGATTTGAGGTAGGTTGTTTTCTAATTTTCTGAAAAATCTCCATACTGATTTCCAAAGTAGCTGTACTAGTTTGCACCCCCAGCAGCAATGGAGGAGTGTTCCCTTTACCTCACTTCCTCTCCAGCATAAGTTGTCATCAGTGTTCTTGATTTTGCCAGTTGTTTCGATTTGCATTTCTCTGATGGCTAAGGATGTTGAGCATTTGCTTATTTGTTTTGCGGCAATTTTAGATTCCTCTGTTGAGAGTTCTCTATTTAGGACTGTACCTAATTTTTTATGAGATTATTTGTTGTTTTGAAGACCAATTTATTGTGTTCTTTGTATATTTTAGACCCTATCTTAAATCAATGAGACTTTCAAAAACTCAATAGATGAATAGAAAATGTATCCTGAATTCTATGAGTTTGTGGTTGCATTTACAAATGCTTTCATAAGAAGGGTCAGAGTCTGAGATGGGGTGGAGGAAACAGAGGTCACAATGATTCAAGTAAGGACCCTACCTCATACAGCTTTGAAAGAGACAGCCATGAATCAAGGTCAGGCAAGACAATGAGCTTTCCCCAGAAACTCACAGAAGGAATGTAACACCCCCCCTCCCCCAGTGCTAGGATGCTCCCCCAGTGTAAGGCACCACAAGCAAAAGGATGCAATTCTCCAGTACCAGGATGATCATCCAATGTAAGCAACTTGTATTTCTGAACGGGACATTTTGGCAACAATTTATTGCTTTTAGTAACAAAGTTTTAGTATTTGGAGACTAACATACAAGTAATAAGTATGAGGACTAGGAAAAGTTAGAGTGCTCAACTAATTTGTTCAGATACCTATATTCTATAGCCAGCAGTGAAAATAAAATTGAAATAGTCACTGTCATCAGTGCACAAAAGCAAACACAAAGAGAAACAATGCTGATTGTCTAGCCCATTTGGACAATGTTAAAGAATTGATTGCATTCATTATTATTAACAAGAGTATATTTGGGTCCTCTAAAATGTTCACATTATGTGTTTTAAAATGTTAAGGCAATTTCATGAGGTAATTATTAGACTGCACTAAACTGAAATTTCAGATGATTGACTTATCAGAACATCACCAAGTAATTCTATTTATTGAACCCATTTTAAGGTACCAAGAGATCCATTTCTAAGGATGCTCAACATTACATTTGTGTAAGAATGAGCAAACTGAAATTACCTAAATAAGGTTTTATAGGTAAAATACTTCGATTAAGTGACAGTTTTATAATCATTACAAATAAGAAATCAGCATACAGTCATACTAAGATAATTATAAAATATATATTTACAAGAAATAAAATTATTCAAAGTATGTATATACATAATATAGTAGAAAAATATGATCATACAAATACATATATGCAGACACATAGTAAAGTGACTTTAATCATAATAATCAAACCTAGTTCTCTCTGGAAAAATGGAAGTAGGATAGTTAATTATGCTTTTAAAAACACATGTGTGTATATATGCATGAGTGTGCACACACACACACAGAAAGAGAGAGGCAGAGAGAGAGGTAGAGGAGTAAACCAAGACTCCATAGATGAGAGAAACCATGCAGTATTTGTCTTAGTGAATCAGCCTTACTTCATTTAATATAATGTTCCTCAGTTCCTTCCATTTTTCTGCAAATAAGAGAAAAACTCCCTATGAATGCATAACACATATATCTTTATCCATTCTCCTGTTATGGACATTTAAGGTTGTTATATTTCTTTTTTCTTTTTTGGGGGGGTGGGGCGGGCAGAGGGTGTTTCAAGACAGGGGTTTCTGTGTAGCTTTGGTGCCTATCCTGGAACTAGCTCTTGTAGACCAAGTTACCCTCAACCCCCAGAGATCAACCTGCCTCTGGCTGCGAGTGCTGAGATAAAAGGTATGCGCCGCCACTACCAGGCAGTTGTTACATTTCTTAGGTACTGTAAGTAGTGAAGCAGTTAACATGGAACTACCAGAGGATCTCCATGGTGTGCTGACTTAGAGTCCTTCCTGTATATACCTGGGAATATTAGAGCTGAGTGACATGGAAATTCTCATGATGGTTTTTGAGGAATTTCCACACCAATGTCCAGAGCGGCTAGACCAGTTGATATTTCCACCCACAGTGTATGAACATTTTTATTTTTTCACATTCTCATCAGCATTTATTGTCATTGTTTTCTTGTTAATTATTGTCTTTAGTTTTTGATTGTAGCAATTTTGATTGGGGTGGAATGGAATACTAAAGCAGTTTTAATTTACATCTCTGAAAGCAAGTAATTTTGAAAGCAAGTAATTTTGAACAGTTTTTTTCAAATATTTAAAATAATTATATTTTTCAAACATTTGTATTTTTTCTTTTAAGAACTGTCTCTTGAATTTGTTACCCACTTACTGAGTCAATAATCTTGATTTTTGCTTTTTGTTCTTTTAGTTCCTTAAATAATCTAGATATTTAACTCTTGCCTGCTTTTGGATTTCTAAGTCTTATTTATTTATCCTTTTGGATATTTTTGTTTTACTTTTGGCACTTGATACTTTGTCTTTATACTATGGATACTGTCTCTTTTGTAATCTAAAAGATTCTCCTTTCATGAAGTCATTTTTGTAAATTCTTGAGGTCTTTTCAACTCTACTCCCATACAGTCCTTTGCAGAAGGTCTTTGACTAAACATATGGCTGGAAATGCTTTCCTCTTTAAGTTTCCATGCTTCGAGTTTTAGATTAAGATCTCTGATCCATTTTGAACTGGTTTAGGTACAGGGTAGAATATAAAGATCAAATTTTATTCATCTGAATTTTGATATCCAGTTCTCTTATCACCAGTTTTTGAAGAAGCTATCTTATCTCAATATGGATTCTGAACATCATTCCCAAATAATAGGTGGCGGTAGCTGGGTGGATTTACTTCGCAATCCAGCATTCTATTAACTTGATCCCCATGTCTGTTTCTGTGCCAGTAACATGTTGCTTTTGTTAGTATGGCTCTGTAGGACAACTTGTGTTGCGATACCTCAGAACAGCTCTCTCTGCTTAGAGTGGCTTTGACTACCTGCGGTCTTTTGTATTCTCTAGGTGAATTTTAGGAGATTTTTTTTCCAGTTCTGTCATGAATGCCCTTGGAATTTTTATGGAGACTGCTTTAGTCCATAAATCACTTTTAGTAATATAACTATTTTATATTAATTTTTGACAATCCATGAGCATGGGCACTTTTTCCATATTGCAGTGTCTTTCTCAAATTCTTTCTAGAGTGCCTAAAAGTTTACAGTGTTGGTATCTTTTACTTCCTTGGTAAGATTATTTTCATGGGTATTTTATTTTATTTATCATAAAGTTATTGTGAATGATATGTCCCCCAATTTCTTTCTCAGAAAGTCATTGTTTCATAAAAATGCTTCTCTCTCTCTCTCTCTCTCTCTCTCTCTCTCTCTCTCTCTCTGTGTGTGTGTGTGTGTGTGTGTGTGTGTGTGTGTGTGTGTGTATGTGTGTGCTAATTTTGTTTCTTGTCACTTTACTGTAAGTGTCTATCAGTTCTAAGAGATTTCTGGTACAAGCTTTAGGATCACCACATTTTCCTTATTCATTTCTTTGTTGTTAGACACCGAGATTGGTTCCAAACTCGGCTGTTGTGAGTAGTGCTGAAGGAAATACTGCTGGCAAATATGTCTGTGACATGCATAATTGAGGAACATCTATTCTGATTTTCACAGAGGTTGGGTTAATTTTTATTTCCATCAACAGTCAAAATAGTTTTTTAAAATCTCCAAGCTTTTCTTACTTTGGTAAAAGCTAACAGAGTGATTCCACTTGTATTGTTGATTTTGAAGCAGGATCTCACTGTAACCTTAGATGGTTTTGAACAGTCTTAGCCTCAAGCACTGGGATTTGCTCTGGACCACCACTTCTGATCTCATTATGGTCATTTCCCCTCTTGATACACTTCCTCTAAAGGTGTTATTGGTTAAACATCTCATGATTTGGTTGTAATTGTTCCTAATCATTGGACTGAGAATTTTCTGATGGAACTGTTTCCCATACCTAGAGATGCGAAATGGCAGAGAGGCTAGGATCCAGTCCCAAAGTTCCTTTCCCTTGGACAAATTTAAGTAATTGAATGGTCTACAAGGAAGGGTTGTTAACTTGAGTTTATCTGAAGTCTATTCTTAAGTTTTAAAAATATTGAGTTTGGGGTGAAATACCTTCTTCTATTCTTTCTGAACTTATGTGAGTTATTTCCCTTGAAATCTAGGCTCAAAGATTTTTCAATATCTTTCTCTTTAGAGGTAAGCTTTAAGTTTGGCCTCCTGTGATGTCAATTGATATGCTAACTGGTTAATTGAAAGGGTGACATTTTTGTTCCCCTTTGTGCAGCTCAACAACAGCTACAGTAAAATGCAAAGGACAACCAACAAGAGAACATATTTAGAGAAAAAAGTAGAATTCTTGAAAAACAGCTTCTCAGAGTATTCGTGACATTCGTTATAGAATGTTTAAAAGAAGATTCAGAATTCTAGATGGGAGGAGGCTCAGAAGAGCCATGGTCAGAATTTCACAGAAGTTGGAGCAACTGCAAAGGTAGGTTGTTTATTCCCATTGCATGCAGCATCTCAAGACGCTCTTGTCAATCACATTTCGACTTCTCACTGCCAGAACGGTGCTGCTTGGAATGGTGCATATCTCAGTACTTGCCTTCAGAAATGATCATACTATAAGTAGCAACATACGTTTAACAAAAAGGTTGCAATTATTAGTCATTTTTATATGAAAACAGCAAACTAAGCTTTAAAGTCTCAATTTAATGTCTAGATTTAAGAGTTAAAGTCTAAATTTACATACTGAAGTTTACAGATCTGTTTCAGTTTTTGAAAATACCATCGCTGATGTGAAGCAAGTACCTGAAAATAACTACATTTTCCACTGAGCCTTCTGCAAGGATGATTAACTGATGAAAACTTCAACTTCAGGTCTTGGTTGCCATTTATCCTGAGCTATCTTCAGCTATCTTAACAGACGTCCCTTTCCTACCTCAGAGTCTGACCTAGCATCCTCGTCACTCCCTGTTAAAACCTTCAGGAATATATAAACTTAACAAAACCTCACCCAACTAAAAGGCGATATTGTGATAGTATCTGAACTCTATTGCGATAGTATCTGAAGCTTACAGCTAAGATTTTCTTGTCTTGCTGCAACCCTGGGATCTGATATCTCCACCAATGTATTTAAAAGGTATCTTGATTTATGCCTTTTCTTGCTTTACTATAAAATCTTCATCAAACAGTTATCATGTTCAAACATGGAGCTTCGGGCTAATGTGAACCTACATTCCCTGACTATGGTCACTCATATTTGGCTCCAGCAATAAGGATCTATTATGACCTTTGTGGTGAGAGCTGTGTGTTTGCATTGTTAATAGGTGTCAATAGATTTATTACTTGGCATGCACTGTACCTCAAATGTATGATAGCACTATTTAACCAGATATATAAACTGTTCAATGAAACTGTTTCTGCCCAAAAAGAAACTTAAATGTGCTCTGATTCAGTTAAAAGATGGACAAAAATCAATGGGAAACATAAGGTATCTTTTAAAGACAGATGTTCTGCAAATTGTACCGAAATAAATTAATATTTTACAAAGTGCAGTTGTTTTAAATATAAAGAGTTATAAAGTCTTCTAAGCAGCATTTTGATTATAGCCAAACTAATTATTTATAAATATTTTCATATACCACTCATTCGCTTTAAACCTCTTACAACTGTATAAATTTTCTGTGACTCATCTAGAATTATTATCTTGTCCTGAGGCATTAATCTCAGAGATCAGAATATGTGTAGAGATATCAGTACCTCTGACATAAGTTGTTTTCCCTTTTATAATTATGGCTTTGGATAAGTAAAATAAATATAAAATTAAATTTGAATTGCTACTTTAAGAAATACTGTGCTTCATTAAACAATTTCAAAATTTTTAGAACCTTAATTCATAACTAAACTCTATGCAACCTCATTTGTAACTTTCAAACTATTGGCTGGTTTATTAATATTTATACAGATTCATATCTATAGTCTCTCTTGATGTCACTGACAGATATAAGCAGTGTACATTCATTACAAGACTGTCATAGTTGAGGTGAAATTTCTAGGGACTTTTGCCTCCAAATATTTTTACTTAGTGCTATCAGGCAACATGGAAATTTTTGTTTTGAAAATGTGACTTTTCTTTTTACAAACATTTTAGAAAAATCATGAGAAATGAACTAAATGTCTGGTGATGCTTCTATCATACTGCAGCTGCCAGATTCTCATTTACATAGTATTTGCACAGTATTGTATTGCATTGTATTTGTAACAGATGCATGGAATGCTAATATAGCTTTAGTACAGTTTATAAAAAGGGCTGACTTTCAGGCATTGCAGAGATCACACAAACGCTTTGTCAAATATGTATTTTATCACAGAAATTTAATATAATACTTCAATGAACATAGTTTATAAATCTAATATTGCCTTTTAGTGAACATTAGTGCTTTTATCTTAATAATTTAATCATGTATAATATACTAAATTAGATATAAAATTACCTCATATCGTAATATGTTCATAACAAAGTCATAATATCTATTGGCAAAGAGCTAATATTTGGTAAAAAGCTTATCATTCTAATGGAAATAATAGCTCTACTAAATATTGTCAAAATAGGTTTCCTATGAAGCAAAACCATGATGCAATGCCATCACATGAAGACCAGTCCTTCAATTTTAAAAATAATTTTAATTGTTAAGTTTGTTTTAAGCTTCTGTAGAAAATACGAAGCATGAATTATTTTCTTGAGCATTTAACAACATCACATTTTAACAAATTAACCACTTTTTAAATAAAAGATATTTGTTATCTCTCTTCTTGGAAATACCTAAAAATGTAGACCTTTTGTCTGCCTCTTACACAAAGAGTAACACAAAAGCTTATCAGATTTCCAATGCTGCTGTTGGGAGGAATTGGCATCTCCTTCATTCCTGTCATGAAATGAAAAATTAAAAGAAATATATTCAATAAACACATTTATGATTGTGAATATGCATTATAGCATGCAAAACTATATTCATGAGAAAAGCATAGTAATAATCTAATAAAAAGAACTTTGATGCCACATCAATAGAGATATTTTGAAATTACTAATATAATTATGCACTAAAATCTTTGTTTATATCTTAGTAAAATCTCGCTTGACAGCCTCCAAATGCTCAGGAATTTCCATAAGACAGTTGTATTGGGATACTTTATATTTAGTTTTCCAGACACAATCAAAATAATAGATACTGATGAAAATAAAACATTTTAAAAGATGTGTTCTATTTTTGACTGTGTATATATATACTTTAAACATGAAGAAAAAGATAAAGAAAACTCTAAAGACACAAATGACAATGCAGGCCACACAGAATTGCCAATGAAGAGAATCTCTACCAAGGAAATTTTCCTGAGCTTTGCTGAACATATTGAACAGGTTATGATTACTCAGCGAATAGCCCAACTAGAATTTCAAGCTGATAGGCGCTTCAAATGTAGACATTTTTACATTTTGGCACAGAGAATACAGAACAAAACCAAGGCCTGGGACTGGGCCACAAAAATGTTACAGATGCTTCAAAAACCATAATAGCAGACAAATAGAGTATATTTCAGAAATAAGAGAAGAAATAAAGTCATTTTCTTTTACTAATTCATTAGAATTCACTATAGATATTCAGTGCTGAGGATATTGGAGGGGATCCTAGGATAGATATGTATTCTAGCAGCTGCCAAGATTTAACCAATATCTTATCTGTGAAGATAACTTATTACAATAGCCTCTTGAAACCCTTTCTCCCAAGGGATCTGCTAGAAATCACAACAGTCCACATTGTGTGGAGTGGAGTTCTTTACATCAGTTGGCTCACTCAATCTGCAACCAATAACATATGTCAATACAAAATCACAGGTCTCACCTCAAAGAGAATAACAGATAACTTATTCTGGAGCTAAATATGAAGGCCCACAGCTGGAGAACACAAATTTAGGTTGTTACAAATTTCATGTTCCAATTTTGAAGAAACCAATACATCTCAAACTATTCCACAAAATATAAACAGTAGGAACATAATCACAATTCATTTTATGGGGCCACAGTTACCATGATTTAGGTATAAGAAGCCAAACAAAGACATAACAAGGAAAAAAAACACAGACCATTTTTTATGCAGATAGATGCAAAAGTACTCACTAAAATACTTTAAAAACGGAATCAAAAAAAAACATTAAAAATGTCTAGCATGATAAAGTATACTTCATACCAGAGATGCAGGAATGGCTCAATAGACAAAGAAAATCAATAAATATAATCTTCCATATAAACAAACACAGAAAATAGCCATGTGATCATCTCAATAGATGTAGAAAAAGTCTTTGACAAAGCCCAGCATCCCTTCATGATAAAAGTTCTGGGAAGATTAGGGATACAAGGGATATACCCTTCAACCTAATATATGGGTTACATAAAGCCCAATATCCAACATCAACATAAATCAAGAGAAACTCAAAGAATTAAATTAAAACTAGGAGCAAACCAAGGTTTTCCACTTTCTTCATACCTATTCAATATAGTACTTGAATCTTAGCTAGAGCAATGAGGCACTGAAGGAGATCAAAGGGTTACAAACTGGAAAGTAAGAAATCAAAGTATTATTGTTATGACAGTATATATAAGTGACCCTAAAATTTCCACCTGGGAGCTCTTACAGCTGAAAAACACTTTAGGAAAGTAGCTGGATACAAAATAACCTAAAAAAAATTAGTAGCCTTCTTATAATCAAACAAACGGACTGAAGAATAAATCAAGGAAACAACATCTTTCACAATAGCCTCAAAAATATAAATATCTTAGGATTATTCTAACGAAGTAAGTGAAAGACATATGAAAAAAATTCCAGTCTTTGAAGAAAGAACTGAAGAAGATATCAGAAGATGGAAAGATCTCCAATGCTCATAGATAAGTAGGAATAACATAAGAAAATGGCTGTTCTAATAAAAACCATCTCCATATTCAATGTAATCTCCATTAAAATTCCAACACAATTCTTCAAAAATCTAGATTCTCTGCTTCATATGGAAAGACAAGAAGACCTATGATAGCTAAAACAATCCTGAACAATGACAGAACTTCTTGACGTCTCACCATTTCTCATTTCAAGCTTCTCATTTCAAATAGTAGTAGTAAAAACTGTATGATATTGACATAAAAACAGACATGGTGACCAATGGAATCCAAGCTGGAAACCCAGACATAAATTCACACACTTATGTATGACTAATCTTTGATAAGGAAGGCAGGAAAAAATTGCAGCATCTTCATCAAATGGCGTTAGCTAAATGGATGTCTACTTGGAGAATGCCCAAAACTCATTTCCAAATGTATCAAAGACCTAAAAATTAAATTAGATACCCTGAACCTGAAAGAAGAGAAAGTGGGGAATGACCCTGAACTCATTGGTGTAAGAGGAGACTTTCTGAAAAGAACACTTATTACCACCAGCACTAAGATTAACAATTAATAAACAGGACTTATTAATCTAGGAAGCTTTTGTAAGGCAAAGGATGCTGTCATTCAGACAAAGCAGAAGCCTACAGAAGGGGAGAATATTTTTACCAACTGCACACCAAAAAGAGTACTAATATCCAAAATATATAAAGAATTCAAGAAACTTATATAAAAAAGACAAATACGTCTATTAAAAACTGGGGAACAGATCCAAACGGAGACTTCTCAATATAGGTAACTCCAATGGCTGTGAAGCACTTAAAGAAATGCTCAGCATCATTAATGTCAGGGAAATGCAAACCAAAACTACTTTGAGATTCTTCTTACATCTGTCAGATTGCCTAAGATCAATAACATAAATGTCATATCATGCTGGAAAGAATGTATAAAATGGTGAACACCCATATATTGGTGGAAGTACAAACTGGTACAGCCACTATGGGAATCAATGTGTGGAAGTTACTCAGAAAGACAGGATTTGGTCATACTGAAGATCCAGCTATACCATTCTGGGTCATATATCCAAAGGATGTTCCATGCTACCACAAAGACACTTGCTCAAACATGTTAATTACTACTCTTTTGATAATAGGCATTATTAGAAACAACCTAATGCCCCACAACAGAAGAATGGACAAAGGAAATGTGGTATGTTTACACAATGGAATAATACTCAGCTCTTAAAAATGACATTATGAACTTTGCAGGCAAATGGAAAGAACCAGAAAAAAATTATTCTGAGTGAAGTAATCAAGAACCAGAAAGATAAATAAGTATATAATTACTTTTCTGTGGATATGAGCCATTGAATTAATTGTAGCAAGCTACAATCTGTATCCCTAGAGAAATTATGTATAGAAGAAAGGACTGGGGATGACCCTATATCTCCTTGAGAGGTGCAAAAAGTATAGATTTCATGGGTGTTCCGGGGAAGGGTGTTGGGAATAAGAACATAAGGTAGGGACAGGAAGGGAGATTAAGTTGAGAGAGGGAACGAGGAGAGAGATTGATAGAATCAAGAGACATTTGAGGAACTGTATGGAAACAATGCATGGGCACTTTCTAAAATATATGAAGCCCATTCGAATGAGAGCTCCAATAAGAAGATAGAGTCCAAGAAGTCATCTCTTCTCACCAAACTAAGTTTCCAGTACTAGGACAACCAATTGAGTTGTTGACCAAGGGGGTTCTAGGAAAAATGACAATTAACCCAGACTGTTGTCAAGGCAATATGTTGATTTCCACAAACTGACAGCAAGGTATCTTTCTCTGCCTGGAGTCCATTCTCCAGCAGTTCAGGGCTCAAAGATAATCCATGGAGTCAGAACATACTATGACTTTTTATCTGGGAGGGGTGGAACACACACACACACACACATACACACACACACATTCTCACTCTTTCCTGATGGTTTCCTTTAGAGCTTTTCTTTGTTCTTCTTTTGTATTTTGATTTTGTATTCTGTATTCCTTTTCTTTGTGCAGAAATGTTCCTCTGTTCTCTTTTAGTGTTTTCCTTCTAACTCTCTCTTTATTCTCTCGTATTCTCACCTTCTTGATGTTTTCCTTCTAATTCCTTCTAACTCCTTCTTGATGTTTTCCTTTTAACTCATTTTTAACTCTATCTCTTTTCTTTTGCTTGCAGCTTATAAACCACAGCAAAATCTTTCAGACACTACAAAAATTACAGTGTGGCTACTTTCTGTTTCTCTAGTGAATGAGTACAATGAATATAAGTTAAAAAACTGCATGTTTCCCATATACCTAACATGATTAAACAATTTACATATTACAGGTGAAAAACAAATTATTGCAGGAACCCGTGAACATTCATACCCAAGCAACTTGTTATAGGTTAACAGTGTGTTAGCAAGCAAGATACTCTTGTTTTTTAATACAGTCTTTCCTCACTTTACAAAACTATGCCCATTCTACTCCCTCTCCTCTACCTGTCCCAATCTTTCCCGACCCGACCCCTCATCCACTCTTCAGAAACGGTAAGCCTTCTCTTGGGGAGTCAACAAAGTCTGATAGATCACTTCAAAGCAGGAACAAGGCCCTACCACCATATCTAGGCTGAGCAAGATCCCTTTAATGAGAATGTGCTTCAAGATGTCTGTTCAAAAACTAGGAATAAATCCTGGTCCCACCATCAGTGACCCCACAGACTTCCCAAGCCTCACACCTGTCCCCCACATTCAGTGAGCCCAGTTTGGTCCTATGCAGGTTCCCTCCACTATCAGTCCAGAGTCAGTTATTTCTCACTTGCTCAGGTTAGCTGTTTCTGTGGATATCACTATCATGATTTTGACTCCTTTGCTCATATTATCACTCCCCCCTCTCTTGGACTGGTCTCTGAAAGCTTAGTCCAGTACTCCACTGTGGATCTCTGTATCTGCTTCCATAAGTTTCTGGATGAAGATTCTATGATAACAACTAAGGTAGTCACCAATATGATTACAGGGGAAGGTTAGTTTAGGCATCCTCTCTACTGTTGGTTAGAGTTTTAGCTGAGGCCTTCATTGTGGATTCCTGGGAATTTCCCTAGGGCCATGTTTCTCACTAGCCTCTTAATGACTCCCTCCATCAAGATATCTCTTTCCTTCTCTCCCTCTCTGTCCTTCCCTTTTCTTGAGCATCCCTTTCCCTCATGTTCTCCTCCTCCCTACCTTCCTCCCCTCCACACTCCATTCTCTACTCCCCACACTACTAATCTCTTCAGGAGATCTTTCCTGTTTCCCCTTCTCTCTTATGGGACCTCCTGAAACAGAGAAACTCATGTAAGGAAAGTACATCCTTGCTAAGACAAAGCAACAGCCTACATCATGGAAGAAAATCTTCACCAGTCCCACATCAGACTGAGGATTGATTTCCAAAATATATAAAGAATACAGGAAACTAGATGTCAAATTACCAAATAATCCAAACAGAAAATAAGGTACAGATCTAAACAGAGAATTCTCAACAGAAAAATTGCAAATGACTGAAAGACACTTAAGGAATTACTGAACACCCTAAGTCATCAGGGAAATTGCAAATCAAAATGACTTTGAGATACCATCTTACACAAGTTAGAATGGCTATCTATAATCAAAAACACCAATGATAGTTTATGTTGGAGTGGATGTGGAGTAAGGGGTACACTTCTCCATTGCTAGTGGGAATGCAAACTTGTACAGCCACTTTGGAAATCAGTGTGTTGGTTTCTCAGAAAATTTGGAATTAATCTACCTCAAGACCCAGCAATACCACTCTTTGGCATATACCCATAGGATGCACACTCATACCACAAGGACATTTGCTCATCTGTGTTCATAGCAGCATTATTCGTAATAGCCAGAACCTGGAAACAACCTAAGTGCCCCTCAATCAAAGACTGGATAAAGAAAGTGGGGTACATTTACTCAATGGAGTACTACTCAGAGGTAAAAAGCAATGACATCTTGAAATTTGTATGCAAATGGATGGAACTAGAAAAAAAGCATCCTGTGTGAGGTAACCCAGACCCAGATAGACAAACATGCTATGTACTCACTCATAAGTGGATATTAGACATAAAGCAAAGGACAACCATCCTATAGAACATGATCCCAGAGAAGCTACTTAACAAGCAAGATATTCTTTTACTTGTAGGCAGCGTTTTGCAGTTACAAAGAAAGGGTCAAATACTTTATTACTTATCTCGAAAGATAACATTGTAAGAAATCTTAAAGGAATCACAAATCTAAATTTTTATATATGAAAAAGTCACCTCTACTTTAAATCTTTAAGGTACTTACCCCCTATCAATTTTTTTTTTACATCAGGAGATTGAGGGCAGAAATGGGTAAAATGAATTAATCATCACCTCTGATCATCAACCAATCCTAGCAAGAAAGGTGTGTCATTTAATGATAATTGGGCTACTTTGTTCTTTTTTCTCTGGCCTTAAAAAGTTCTTCATTCAACTATATGCCTTTCTAAAATTTTAGACTGACTACTTGGGTTTTTCACCTCAAAGTTATTTGACAAAAACATCTTAGTCTAACTTTAAGTTATTTTCAAAGCTTTGTTTCAGCTCTGATGCACTATGAAACCTGTAAACACATCTTCCAACATTAAGATTAAAAGAATTTAAATTAGCTGGCTACTGGAATTCAGTTGTTTTTCCTAATCATTAACCTAAGCCTATATGGCTCCTCGATAGAAACTTATGTGTTCTAGCTGTGTGACACTTCCTCAGTTTATTTTTTTATCATCAAAACTCTGTTTAAACTAACATTAGTATCATCAACTAGACAGTACATCTTAAGAAGAAATCACCTTCATAATAATCCACAGGTAAAATGCCCAGTAAGATGGGGTGTTTCCATTTGATAAATTCACTATATTATAGGCAGTGGGGATCTCCCCACATCCATTCACACCATGACAGATACCAAAGAAAAATGGTTGTGGTAAATATGTAAAAGCACAGCCTAAGCAAAAGACACTCGAGTCTGTGGTATTGGGGCCTTGTCTATCCAAGATTTATCCATTAGGGTTTTGCTTCTTGGTGGATCAATACCCTGAAGTCAATTGCCATCTGTCACTCCTCTGACACGGCTACTGTCAGGAGCCATTGCTGAAGACAACACACACCCAACTCATTGACCATAGAGAGGCCAAGCTGGTGCCTACATAGAATCTTCACCCCCACCTTCTAGTGTCTTTGGTACAGGAAAGTCCTCTTCAGACTACCAAAAGAGAAACACAAACACCAACCCAGTCATGAAACCTTTGATTCACAGTGATGTCCTATCTGAAAAATATGTTAGGACAATGGTGGCACAAAGTTGTGGGGTTAACCAACCAATGTTTAATTTGACTTAAAACCTACTTCATGAGACAGAACTCATACCCAACACTGCTTGGGTAGCCAAAAACCAGAGGCTAGAGATCTCAGAGACCTAGAGTAAAGTCAGATACTATTTCTTTTTGAAAAGTAATAATAAAATGACACTTCATAATAGTCTTCTGTAATAATAGGTCAGTGCCTTATTCAGTCATCATCAGAGAAGCTTCCTCCTGCAGCAGATGAGAACAGAGGCCCACAGACAGACATTATGCAGTCAGAGACCTCAGAATGCACAGCTCTGAGTGGGATGTCTCCTTACATCCCTCCCTTCAGAGCTCGGAGAACCCTATGGAAGAGGAGGAAAGAATGTGAGCGACAGAGGGACCAGAGGACACCAGGAGAACAAGGCCCTCTAAATCACCTGAGCAAAGCTCATATGAACTCACAGAGAATGAAGCCCCAAGGACGGAGCTTGCATGGGTCTGCACCAGGTCCTCTGTATAAGTTTTAGTTTTCAGTTTAATACCTTTATGAACTCTCAATTGTGTGAACAAGTGACTCTCTGATTCTTCTGACTACTCTTTTGTTCTTTTCCTTCTGTTGCTTTGTTTTGTACAACTTCAATAAGATGCAGGGTTTTTTGTTTTGTTTTATTACATTTTATTTTATTAAGTTTTGCTGTTATCTTTTAGATGTCTGTTCTTTCCTATGAGAGATGAAAGGGGATGGATTTGGATGAATGTTGTATTGAGGCGAGGGCTGTGTTCCCAGTGCCTGGTTAGCTTATACCCGAAATAATTACACAGAAACTGTATTAATTAAATGACTGCCTGGCCCATTAGTTCTAGCCTCTTCTTGGCCAACTCTTACATCTTAAACTAACCCATATATAGTAATCTGTGTATCACCATGAGGATGTGGCTTACCGGCATGAGTCTAACCAGTGTCCTTCTTGGGCCGGAGAAACATGGCAAACAGTTTTTTTATTCAACCAATGAAAGCAATACAAATGAAGAAGCACCTCCTACACCATATCCCCTTTTTCTGTTTAAACAAAAAAGAAAGGCTTTCTCTTTAACATAGTAAAATTACATATAACAAAACAGTTATCAATCAAGAATTACAGTTACAATATTTAGATCTAATTTATCTTTTATCATAACAATGGAAAACTATTACTATAACTATCTATTCTTCAACTCGATCAAAGACTCCAGAAGGATAAAATATTACCTAAGTAAACAAGAAATAAGCAACTTCCAAACTCTAGAAATGACAGAGACATTGCACTGCCTGGATAGTCACCCAAAGTTTTTTTGTACCATTGGGGCATCCATCTTCAGTCTACAGGCCCATAGTATCCAGCAGACATTTCCATGAAGCAGGAAATTTCAAAGACAGTTCAGTCACTTTCTTCTGTATTCTGCAGAATGTCTCACAGACTCTTTTATGAATCAGGAACCCCAAAGGACCATCTCACCTTTAGGCAAGTTCAGCAGTCCTCTCTCTGTGGGTTCTGCATGTCCAGTTTATGCAGTCCAGGCAAGAGCAGTTTCTTGCCTAAATGGCTAACAAACTCCATAAGGAGCCTCTTTGATGTCCATCTTTCTCTTGAAGTAGCTGGTGCTGCCAGGAGCAGACGTGATTGTCATGAAAAGTCATAAGTTATTAAAACGTTAAATGTCATATTCTGTAGTCTTTGAAAGATATGAAGAATGCCTATCTAACATATATCTATTCACATCTAGAAAATCTAACTAACATGACTACAAACTTAAATATATCAATGATTATCCATTAACAACCTATATTTCCTAATTATACATTACATTTTTAAATGACCTATACAATCACAATACCTTAATCAAGATCAGAAATACATATAACAAAATTGACCTTAAATTTATATCAATAAAGGAAATTATCCATACCAATGCAAATTATTCATATCTACATCATATCCCCCTTTAAATGTAAAAGAACATTTATAAACAATATTTGGGAATATGGACTTAGGCGCCAACTGTTGTATTGAGGCGAGGGCTGCGTTCCCAGAGCCTGGTTAGCTTATACCCGAAATAATTACACAGAAACTATATTAATTAAATGACTGCCTAGCCCATTAGTTCTAGCCTCTTCTTGGCCAACTCTTACATCTTAAACCATATCTAGTAATCTGTGTATCACCACAAGGATGTGGCTTACTGGCATGAGTCTAACCAGTGTCCATCTTGGGCCGGAGAAGCATGGCATCTGCCACAATTACCTTCCTCCCAGCATTCCATCCTGTCTACTCCGCCTACCTGATTTCTGCCCTATCAAAAGGCCAAGGCAGTTTTCTTTATTCAACCAATGAAAGCAATACAAATAAAAAAAGCACCTCCTACACCAGATGAGAAGGGAAATAGGGAAGAACTGAGATGGGTAGAGGGAGGAGAAACTCTAAACAGGATATATTGTATAAAAAGAGAATCTACCTTCAACAAAAGAAGGAAAAGAAAAACAGATACGTGACTATAAGAACAGTGAGATTTACATACTTTAACTTTATCTGGTTATGTTCTCCACTCAACCTTTCACTAGGCTTAAAAACTATGAAGACTCTGAACCCTTGTACTTATTAACGTTGATGCTTTGTAGAAGCAGGAAGTGAGGGGCTGCGAAGAAATTCCCAGATATGAAGTTGAATGTTGAAGGCATGTCCTTGCATGCACAACAAACCTCTCAACCAAGAGCACAGTCATTAGCTCCAGAGGTGTAAGGAAATGGTTTTCGATCACCAGTTAACCTCTAAACTAGCAAGGGATGAGAGTGACTTTTTTTTTTCGAGACAGAGTTTCTCTGTGGGATAGTCCCTAGCTATTCTGAAACTAGCTCTTGTAGACAAGGCTGGCCTTGAATTCACAGGGATTCACCTGCCTCTGCCTCCTGAGTGCTGGGATTAAAGGTGTGTGCCACTACTGCCTGGCTGAATCTGACTCTTAATGTGAATAGAAAGTACTCCTGGGTTGATAAAAATCTTCGGAAGTGAAATAATCGTGAGGATTACCTAACTTTTTTGTATATTAAGTACTGCAAAATTATAGTATTTGAAATGACAAATTCAAGGACATATGAATTCTGTTTCTACTGAGAAAAAAGCATGAGGCAATGTTAACAAACTGATGAAACAACAGTGGACATTGGGTAGTAATGTGAATTTCTTTTCTTTTAAAGGGTAAATTTGGAGGAACTTCATCTTTTCTGTATTCTATCTTCACAGACTAAATGACACTGCTTCGAAGTGATTGACTAAAAACAGAACAGTAGTAAGCACCTGTAAAATTTGCCCTTTTGTTTCCTTTGTAACTTGGAATCAGTTCAAAGAACCAACACAGTATTCAATGGCATCTGGTACGCAAATGCTAGTGAAAATAAATACATTTTAATAGACGTGATCTTCCAAGGAAATACATTATTGTCAGCTTTTAGATAAAGATACTGGAATCATATAGAGTACCTTATATACCCAAGATAAAAAGTCTTATTCGTTCAAAAGTATATTTTAAGTTAACATATTTTGAACCTGATTATTTCTCTTCCAATTACCAAAAGTCTTTCCTCAGTATTCACAAGTTACACTCACCAATACAGAAATGCAATGGGTACCTGAATTGAGACTCATCACAGCCACTTTACTGTATCTATCAACACATACAGGCTTTATAATTGTACAATGGTAAAATGTACAGAGAGTGGGTGTTGAAGATGACATATCACTATGAGAAAAACATAAGAAGATCCCTCAATTTAATTTCTATGTAATTAATTTTGGTAAAGTATAAACAATTGCTCTCCATAGAAAAATAAAAGAGTCAGAAAATGTGTATCTCCACCAGCAGGAACTTTAGATCCAGGGTTCAGTGGCCTTCAATCCTTTCTCTATGGAAATATATTTGCAGGTTGAAAGACAGCCAGGTTCAGACCCTAGGAATTTGTGACTCTGCTAAATCTAGGAAAAGTATGATTTTGGAAGTTAGTCTTGGAAATTGTCTCTGGTCAGTTTGCTCACCGTGTGACATCCAAACAGAGGGAGTAGACGCCAGGTGCCTCCTGGGAAGTTAGCTCTTGACTGTTCACCTGTCGCTTTTGGATCCTGCCTCACCTTCTATAATTGGTATTGGATAAATTTGTTTCTTACTTTTAGGTAAATGGAAATCAAAAGAAGAGGGTTTTTTTTTTCTTTGAAATTCTTACCCAGATGTATGAACAATGTAGAGAACTTCATAGTTGGTGACCCTCGCTGAAGCACAAATTCTAACTGGTCTTAATAATAAAAACTCAGAGTCAGCTATCGGGGTGAAAGCTGAAGGATCAGAGAAGCAGATAGCCAGCCCCTGGAGTTCTTACCCCTACCAATGTTCAGACTGAGGGGCCATCCTGTCTCTATGAAACCTCAGACTAAATCTGGGCTCTTGTTTCCTCCCACCTTATACTCTTCTCTCTTCCCAGTCATATCACTCCTGTATCTACGTCCCTCGTGCTGGAATTAAAGGCACAAAATCCCGAGTTTTGGGATCACCTCTGTGTGAGCTCTGTTTTTCTTTTGGACAGACTCAACCTCATTTAACACAGAGTGGTCTTGAACTGAAAGAGAGCCCTCTGCCTCTGTCTCCTGAGTGCTGAGATTAATGGAGTCCACCACCACTGCCTGGCCTCTAGGGCTAACTCCCGACTTAGTTCTGTATTCAGATCTTCAGGCAAGTTTTATTTGTTATAGCATAAACAAAGTATCACTACACTCTGCTTACCATTAGTTTTATTATCTTGAATTCAGCACTGTTCCTGCACCAGTAGAACTCTCTCACTATCATTTTCTCCTCAAACATTTCAATGCAGAGCAAGTGTTCCCCAGGGCTGATCCTGTGTGAAGCCCTGTGTCTTTGCACCCCTTTGTTATCACTGCTTCCCTTTTGCTTTGCTTGGTCTGCCTGCCTCCCCATGTCCTAACCATTATTTTTGCAATGTTTACTCCCATGACCATCAGCATTCCAGAAATATGAAGATGGCAACTTTACTGTAGAATGGTCAAGAATACCTCGAGTATTTTTTTTTTTATAAAAAAAGAATTGTGTCTCTGGTGAAGTTAATAAAAAAAGTGATAAAAGATAACTTTGTAAAGTACTTGGGTTCTTAATAGCTTCCCATACAAGTTGCCACATAGGGAACCATACAGTTGCATAGCTGAGGGCTAAGCAACAATAGAACTGATTAAAAAGCTATGGAGGTAATAGATTCAGGAGAGAGTTTCTCTGGGGCTTCGAGGAGGGTATTCAGTGTTCTAGAGAGTTAATATCTGAACTGTCAAGGACTTAAAAGGAAACAGAAAAGAGGGAAAATCATATCTTCATGACCCAAACTGTGTAATCACCTAGAACTTTCCCTTATTCTCTGACAATTCTGGTCTTAATGCATAGTTGGATTCTATCATGTGCACATTAAAATCCCTCCAACATTTTAAAAAGTTTAGAATTAAAGAAACCTGGAAAAACATACTAATTGGGTTTCAAATTTATGATAATTTATGCTTAAAAGAGCTGGTATTATGCCATCTTCTTTAAAAATATTTCACAAGAAGTAGGCCAGGGAGATGGCCCCATGTTTAGGATCACTTGTTGCTGTTGCAGAGGACTTGGGGTTTTTGGTTCCCAGAACCTACATGGCTCACAACAATATGTAACTCCCGTTTCAGGGAATCTGACTCCCTTTCTGACCCCATGGACACCAGGTATGCATGTGCTGCAAATACATGCACAAAGGCAAAACAGACATATTCATAAACTCAAATAAATAAACCTAAAAATAATTTTAAGGCACTTAGTAGAAGAAGTTAATGAAGCCCAGCACAAATTTAAAAGGGCTAATGCTTTCCATGCCTGACTGGAGAGGAGACTTCCCTTAAGAAAAACTATTGTCTTTATTTCATAATATGTTATGATTTTTCTCAGAAGAAGAGAGAAATTTAACAGCAGCATTTTAAATTATCTGTTCCAATATAATAATTTTAGTTTTTTCATTTATGTTTACATACAATTTATTAGAGAAATATTTTAATAATAATAGAAGACATACAGTAAAGGTTGTTTCAGTCAAGATTTTCCTCATAAGGTCTCCAATGGCAATCATCCAATTTTCCCTGACAGAGACAGTACAGGATACAGGGAATAAGGGTGAGAAAATGTATACATTATTCATTTTTGAGAAATACTTCCAAACTTATACCCTTTAAAATAATTATGAAATATTTTTAAACATAACTTCAAGTATACATTTAAGATTATGCATTGTGTAGGGTCATGTTTCTTTAAGAAGTATTTACTCATGAAAATTAACATTAAGATCACTCACGTAGGTAACATAGATACACTTATTACCTTAGTAACTGCATTCTATATCATGTGAACTTACTTCCAAGTAGTTTCAATATTGAGGGTCTAGTTTCAATATTGAGGGTGTAGTTTAAATATTGAGGCTCTTTCTGTGCGCATCCATACTAAAATACAAATTTCATTTTGTATGTACTGATTTTTATATATTTTTGGTGGTGTGATAAATGTGTCTGGTGTACAGACTTGATAATTGGAATGTGTGTGTGGGCATGAGGATGCATGTGCACTTGTCTGAGTCTACATGTGATGGACAGAAACTGATGTTGGGGTGTCTTTCCTCAAATTGCTCTATACCTGACTTTTTAAGACAGGGAGTCTCATGAATCTGAAGCTCATGGATTGTGTATGGTGACCAGTGAATGAGTTTCAGGAATAGTTCTGTCTCCACAATCTGTTATGCTCATCCTTGAGGAATCATAGATTATTTGGCTGCTGGAGATCCAAACTGTTGTCCTCATTCTTGTGATGTGAGCACTTTACCCATTGTGTCATCTCTCTACCCTTGAAATCAAACTTTTAAATTTGGATATAAGCTGCGAAACAACTCCACAAAGTAGTTTTCAACTTGATTTGTTTATATAACTTTTGCTAATACTGTCAACTATAATAATCATTATCATTTTTTTAAAAATCGCCATTATCAGATTTCCTGATATCAAGAGGGAAATGAAGACGTATATAGGGGGCATATGCTTGTAATCCCAGCACTGAGACCAGCCACCGAGGTTAAGAGACCCATCTGGATGTGACCTTGGACAATAACAAAAGATGTAATGAAGTCCTCTAGCCTTTGTAACAGTTTGTTACCCCCAAACCTGTTGTCATGAGTCTGAACTCAAGGCCTTTCCTACAAGACAGTGCAGTCGTTTCTATACCCATCACAATTCTCAACCTACAAAAGATGCAACCAACAATTTACCTTGCAGTGTAAGCTGTAAAACCAACGATCACCTTCTGAAACTTCAGATCACATTTTCAAGGTTGCTTGACTTTGGCATCTCCCAGATTGCATCCTCAGTAACCCTTGAGTGACTACTAATTCCTTTTGTCCATCACCAAATGGAATTTATCTCAGTCAACTCAAGATTCCAGTTCATTCTGGAAAACTCTGACAGAAAAAAAATCTTTCTGAATTTCTAAATCACAAGTGGGGACATTTTAGTCTCAGCCATTGGACTGTGCATCTGTGAAATGAATGTTGGTTAGACACAGGAATATATATTAATAGTGTGAGGGATGCTGATGTATTAGATTGTCCTGAAACCACAAGACAGGGTCATTTTAATGGACATATTAACTCACATTAATAACCCTCATTCATCCAACTAAAGAAGCAAACGTAATGTGATATTTAGTATTCAATGTATTTAGTAACAATAGTTACTAAAGATATTTAGTAACAATGTGGTTGTTTAACTTCAGCATCTCTGGTCTTCTTTAATTATTTGTTTACCAGACTCGAAGAAGAAAAGAAACAAGGAATGAGGCATGGAGGCGGGCATAATGTTGGCAAATACCTCTGAAGTACTAAACTATACAAAGTACTTAAAAGTACTTTAAGGAATAGCAATCTAGTTTATATTCAATTTATTTCATTTCCCTACAAAGCCCCGAGGAATATATTCCATTTGTTGCACAAAAGCCAATTACAGTAATGGGCTGTTCATAAGAGTTTTCAGATTTCCAAATTAGTTCTTACTATTTAACAGTACATTTTCAAATGGCTGTGAAGCTAACCATTACTAATTCTTCAGTAACTATGATTATGGGATTGGCAGAAAAGCTATGGCTTTCTCTTAGTGTTCAGTGTAGACCAACATGAATGAACTCACAGAAAAGGAGAACAAAAAAGGTCATTGAAACAGAAGCACAAAGACCCATTCCTGGTAAGGAGATTTCCTGTGGAGATATAAATCATTAAAATGCTTTAAAACACTCCCACTGGAAGAATAACTCCACTGCCAGCTCATTCACATCATCAAGAAAACATGACCCAGTCAGTTTGGGGGCTTGGGATCCCTTTTCACTTAATGATGCTCACGCAGAACTGCAGGGTATTAAGTGGGATGTTGTTGATGGAAAAGAATGGTTGATACCAAGGAGCCTGTCCCAGCTCTGGCTCTCTCTGATCCCTGGAGCAGTAGTTTTACATACTTGAAAAAAAGTTGTTCCTTTTTCTGGCCTCTGTGTTCTTCTCTATAAAATGTAATATCTCACTTTTCTGATCACTTTAAAGAGATGAAACTGACGTATAGAACATACAGTATATACACTGGAAGGGTGTATACCTTAGTGAATGTTCATTATTTATTTATCTATCTATCTATCTATCTATCTATCTATCTATCTATCTATCTATCTATCTATTTATTATTCTTTCCTCATATATGGGCTCCTAAAGCCTAATATATTTTTTTTCTTTGTAGCTCAGTGATTTCCCATCCTGATGTATGGGCTATATTCCCCTCTGTATAAATCTTATCAAAATGATCATTTTTGCATAAATCTGAAGTTTGAATAAATCACCCCGTATTTCTCAGCAGAGCTACTATTTTCTTGGAGGTGGTGGTAGAATCACTGTGCTTACTTTTGTAAATAATTTCTAAATGCTACCTTCTAAATGAGACTATAAAGCCATTTGTGTGACAATCTAAAACAATCAATGAGTGTTTCTATACATTCCAGTCACATTGCTGGCTACCCTATAGAGAACCACCAGATTTTAAAAAACTTGACAAGAGCCACCCCTTCCTACTTTGTGATTTCACTTATTGGAATGAACATATTTATTAGACAGCTTTAATAAATTAAATTTAGTCTGAAGTTTATTTGGGGTGCAGTTCCTTCTTCAATTATTACTAGAAACAAGGTTTGGCCCAGGGAAACAAGTAAGTATATGACTATGTATACATTATCAACACTTTAAGACATTGATATTTCAATAGCTTTGAGAATTTAAATAAGTGAAAATAAAATAAATAAGTAATAGTATAGATAAATTACAGTTCTCTTGACTTTGCTGTCACTGATAGGAAGTCTCTATTTTGTTTGTATATGGACCAATCTTTGTTGCATATTTCTTTTATCCAAAATATCCAAGCATTTTAGACTTTCCACCAAAATTGCAATTATATACTGTGATTTTATTTGCTGCAATACAATAATTTTATAGGTACTTTGAAGCTGAGAATCTAGGATTCCCACATCAGTATATACATTTCAAATGATAGGCTGCTATTGATGAGCAAAATACCCTATACTAACTAGATTTTCAATATGTACAGTATGTTACATGTAATTTGTGGTATTGAGATTATCGAAAGCTTAGAGTGCCAAACATTTATTTAATGTATATATTTAAACAAATTTAATGACAATTAAGATATATGGAATCAAGAGTATTGCCTATTTCACTGTGAGCCTAGCCTTTAATGGAGTCATCTCTACAACTTTGTAAAACTTTTTTTGTTAACTTTAATGGGTCTTTTATGTGCTTTATATAATGCCAAACTATAAATGGAAAAACTAAACTTAATAAATATTAGATAGATTTAAAATAGATATAAACATTCCACTTATGCCTAAGAAAAATCTATAATTCCTGCTGTCTCCCAGGAGGTTCGATCTCCCTCTATCTGAGAAGCTATAAAACCATAGAACAGTGATGATGGATGGAACTATTTTGGTACCAGAAGCCAAATGGCAGTGATCAAATGTGGAAGTCTTATAGCTGGCATACTAGTCAAGCAATTCCACTGAATCTAAGAATGGCATCCTTATCCATGTCACCTAGATCTCTACATCCCAAAGAATAGAGACACTATTATTAAGACAAAGGAATGATGACAGAAACAGCCACCTATGTGAATATCATTAGAGAACATATTGACTGTGACACTTGTTTAGCTTAAGCTCTCTAAAGGAGTGCTCATCTGAATCAATGACTTTACTATTGACCTTGCCTGACAAAAGCATTGTGATTATGGAGAGACGGAATGGTGTAGATTAAGAGCCAACACTACCTTGGGTTGCCACAGGCCCATCACTTGCCATTTATTTTCAGCCTTTGCATCTTATTTAAAATTCTTTGCTCATTATGCAAACTCTGGGGAAACATTACTGAGTGAGGCAGACCTCTAGCTTCCTCCAAACCTAAATCTAAGAAAGTTGTAAAAGGGTATCTGATATCTCGAGACAAGATTTGTCAATTTGTTGTAGACCATCTCCCTAATGCACCCATCAATGTATGTATATGTGGTAAATTGTTCTTTCTCTATAAAAGATTGCATAACCATTTCACAGCAGAATTATTTTGGGGACATGGCTACTTATATAGGCTCAGAATAAGCTATTTTCTGAACCTTTTGCTGAACAATTATTATTCTACATGAGCACAGAATAATCATAACATGGTGGAATTGTTGTTTTAACTGTCAACTTGATACAGTGTATAATTATTTGAGAAAGGAATCTCAAAGAGTGATTGACTAGATCAGCTGACTGGTTTAATTATGTTATTTGAGGTAGGAGGGCACAGCTCACTATAGGCAGCACCCTTTCCCAGCAGGAGGGCTCTGGACTATGTACTTATAGAGAGGGGCATGAGCACTGAATAAAACACACGCACATTCATTCTTTCCTTGGTCGACTTTGAGTATAGACAATCTGTTTCACGTTATCTTGAAGTCCCTGTGATGATGGGCTGTAAACTGAATTGGAAGCAGAATCAATGTTGTACCACTTAGAAATTATTTTGTTGAAGTACTTTATAAAAACAATAAAAAAGACTTGTACCCAGAGGCTGTGATAACATATACAGTAGAGATATTTCCTTCAATTATACCTTAATTAACCCTCATATGATAGAATATATATGGAAATTTGAAAAGAAAGAAAGGGAAGATAAATAGATCCACACACACAATGTATTAGCGAACCTGCAGTTTTACAACGTTTTTCCTAATCAGATTCTTGTACTGATTGTTGGTAATATATGATGTATGAGCGTATTTTGAATAGACCTACACATCCAGTGTGGACCATTATCTTAATTTATCATGATGTTTTTCCTTAAGGTTTGCTTTATACAGTTTATACAAATACTGTTTAACATTTGAATAGATAAGACATATCTCAAATTTTAAGTAATATTGTTCTTGAATAATTTTTTGAAAGTGATAAAAATGTGAATGATTACAACCTAATGTTCACATGAAACTGAGGCAATATTAGAAACAAATTTGTCTTGAAGTTAAAATACTAGACATACTAGTTTTTTGAGTTGTCAGAATTCTCATTAATGATGAAAAACTAGTTGTTAAATATTATAGTTTCTATTGGTATCTTTTCAACAACTTAAAATTTATTTTAAGAAATATTTCAATTTGCTGCCACAATATTTTATAATCAGACACTCAGAAGAGAACAGTATTGTGATTATCATTGTCTAATTATAAATTGAAAAGCATCATCTTTTAGCTTAATGGAGAGTTAGTATGTGAAAGTATATGTTTAGCTCACCTAACTAGATTATATTTGTGCTCTCATGTATATGTGTTGTTTTGATGTTATTTACCTTTCTTCTGGAACTTAACATCTTTTTTTCTGAATCATTACCTAAATATCCATCCACCTAAATCAACAATCTTAAAATATAAATATTTTCCTAAAACTCAACAAAAATTCCATCACTCTATGGATTTATAAGATGATGAAAGGCACTTGAAAACCTGAAGTTAAGTTCCAGGACCCACATGATAGAACTGGGGAACCAACTTCAAGTTGTCCTATAAACTCCACACATGTACCATGGAATGTGTATGCATGTGCTTAGCATTTACACACACTAAAGATGTAATTTTAAAAATGAGTTATTTATTGCTAACTCCCCAATTTGGTAAACTTTTACGTCACTAAATAAATTGTTAAAGTACATTAATTATAAAGTAAGTTAATATAACATAATTAGCAGATTAGGGTAAAAGTAATTAAAAACACAAAATGGGAATATTTGCAGTATTACTATTATTAGATTAAAGTAATATAGAAATATGTACATATGTGTATGTATCCAAGTTTTATTAGGTTAGGTTTTGATAAAGCAGTAACATTCAAACAATATAGACTTCTTGTTTGTAGCTCTCAAAAGTCAAATATTGAAGAAACATTTTTTAATTAAAATGCAATTTGTTCCTGTGGTATTGAACTTCCATGCAGAAAATTGTTATGAACTCTGAAAATAATCAAACAGCAGGAAATTGAAGGCACTGAAAAGTAAAGAGAATTAGACTGACTCTAGCTGGGTGCCCACACTGTGTGGAGGGAGGTTTTACAAATTGATTCCCCATTGTCACAGCTTTTAGTTTGGACAACAACATTTAACATGGTATGGAAAATGACAAAGAGGTCAAGGCAAATACCCCCATCTTGGGTGTGGGTCACCATTGGTCACCATTAAGAAAATAGAAGAAACCCAGAACGGAAAGAAAGTGAGAGGATTCACTAATTCTGCTTATTCTGTAAATATTATAGAACCCAAAACAAATTACATATGTACAACCCAAGGTAGTGTTTTCTCTTAATCTACATCATTTCATCTCTCCATGATCACAATGCTTTCATCATGTAAGGTCAATAGCAAAGTCACTGATGTGGATGGTATTTCTTTAAAGAGCTTAAGTTACACAAGTACCATTGTCAATATGTTAACTAAGGTATGCATGTTGGTGGCTGTTTCTGTCCTCATTCCTTTGTCTTAATAACTGTGTCCCTTTTCTTTGGGATGTAGGGAGCTAGGAGACACAAGTAAAGATTTTATTCTTAGGTTCTGGAATTTCTTTACTAGCCTGTCTGCTGTAAGCCTTACTGCAGAGGGCCGTGGGGCTATACAGCCTGTGACAATTAGTGTTCAGTAGGTAGACCCACCAGAAAAATGGCTCTCTGTTGGGGATCCCCAGTATGCAAAGTCTGCGGGGTCACTCTATGTGGAAGTCTGTCTCTAATTTCTTTCACACGCCATTTTATTTCCTCCCTAAGAACAGCTATGTGTGTTTTCCCACTGCTTGTGTGTTTATTTCATGTATGTATTCTATCTATTGGGCACATATAGAACTGGTCAAGAAAATGATTTCTGTTTAAACCGTATAATTTTGAAGAATAGAAATACTAAGGCATCTTTCATTATTCAGACTAATATAGGAAAGCAATAGTATCCTCAATTACAAAGAAAGCTAATTTTAGACCATAAAAAAATCAAAACCATATGATTGCCTCTGGAGATAATTACCTGATTGTCCCTAGAGACAAATATATGAGGTCATTTTCCCAGGTGTTTATTGATGAATCAAGGTCAGAGCTTGAGACAACTTTAGTAGACTTAACTTTCTCAGCAACTGACTTATTTTTTATTATGTATACAGTGTTCTGCATGCAGGTCAGAAGAGGGAACCAGATCTCATAACAGATGGTTGTGAGTCACTCCAACATGTGGCTGCTGGGAATTGAACTCAGGATCTCCGGAAGAGCAGCCAGTGCTCTTCACCACTGAGCCATCTTTCTAGTTCAGCAATTGATGTTTTGTACATAGTCTCAGTCTCAATTTATGCTACAAACTCAAGGTTCAACCACCTAACTGTATTCTTTCTGCCTGAGAACTCTAACTTTAGGCAAAGTGCATGACCAAGTGTTACTCCCTGGCCAGTCAACCTGGTCTCCTTAACCTAAGAGAAACTGTGTGACTTATTTTGCATAACATAGAATGGGTTAGGCTCTGAAAATGTAACATATTATTGTCCAGAGTGTAGCTGTGAGAGGAGTGGTATGTAGAGCTATGTAGAGGGATGCTGTGGAAAGAACTGGGCAGAGGTGTGAGGTGTGTGTGTGTGTGTGTGTGTGTGTGTGTGTGCTCAGTGAGGGATATAGCTGAATGGGCAGAGAGAGAAGGCTTGAGAGATGAAGAAGAAGCATGAGAGAGTGAATGAGTGAGAGAGTGAATGAGTAAAAGTCAGTAAATAGTGTAGAAGAAATGTGTGTGTGTGTGTGTGTGTGTGTGTGTGAGAGAGAGAGAGAGAGAGAGAGAGAGAGAGAGAGAGAGAGAGAGAGAGAGAGAGAGAGAGAGAGAACTGTGTTGTGTGAAAGAGCTGCTGCCACATAGCGGAGCTGTGCTTAGGAATTGTGTGAAGTGCTGTATGGTGAGAGAGCTATGTAAATAAGATGTGACTGTGTGGAGATTTGTAACTGTGTGGAGGGAAGGAAGATGAAGCTGTGTAGAAAAGAGGTGAAGAAGAGAAATGGATGTAAAAGAAAGATGTTTTGCTATGTAAAAATATATGCAACTGTGTATAGAGATGTATAGCCATGTAGAAGAAAGATGTATTTATGTAGCTGTGTGTAAAGAATGTTACTGTGTGGAGACAGAGAGATTTTCAGAGAGGATTTTTGAAGATAATAAAAGATAAAGTTACCATCAGAAAGAATGTGTTTCCTTATTTGCCCCCATATAAAAAAGTACAGCCCTCGCCACAATCATGGATTTTTTTTTTTTTACATCCCCTGGTGCTGACTGGAAGCTGGCTCCTGCAGTTAGCAATACCTTTCTCATTTGGTAACTCATAAATATGTGATACTTTTATATTCAGTAGGTTGACCCTCCATAATTTGTGGTCCTAAAGAAATGCATGGGTAGAAATTATCCAGAAAAATATGTCATGAACATTGTTGTTGACAAGAGAGGGCAGTGCAAGGGGTGTGTGTGGAGGGGTGTGGGTGTTTTTTTTTTTTTGTGTGTGTGTATGTGATTCTGGTCAAAGTATATTACACATATGTATAAAATGTCACTAAGTATAATATTTTATATAGTAAAGATACTATAAAATTGTGAGATAAATTGTTTTGAATTAAAATAAATTTGAGGAAAATTATCTAAATCTTCTAATTGAATGACTTGAGCAAACTTTATTTTTATCCTGGTAAATTTACTATTTGTCATCTGATTTCACAAATCTTTGGCTTAACAATCTGTGATCTATTAATGTTTACTGCAAATATATAATTAAAACAGCATGTCTTCTTACAAATATTGCACAAATTTAAGCAAAATGGCTTGAATGTTGAGGAGCGCTGGCCTATAACTCATGAGTTCCTAAGTTGTAATAACTGAAAAAATGCATGGGAAATTTATCCGATTAGTAAATAGCAAATGTACACTAATTATCACACTAATGTTAAGAGGATATGGATTGACCTTACTTAATATTGCAATGTATGTTTTAATAGAAAGGAACATGCACAAATAATTACAAATCTTTAAGTCCTTTAAATATTTGTTTCTAAATAGTATTGTGGTGTTCCAATAGATCCAGAGCAAAAACATAAATATACTTTTCATGCATCTCTAAAAATGTCCATATCAATAATTCTGCTTAGTCTTTTAAGAGAGAGCAATGTTTGAGGTGGTTTTGGTTGGCACTCTGACAAATGGCCCTTGTCCATATGCAGCATTGAACTGCAAAGTATCTGACTGTTCATTCACCACTCAGAAAGCTCTCTGACAGCAAAAAACAGCTGCAGAGGCCAGACAAGCACAAGCTTGGCTTTAATAAGTTGAAGGAATTGCCATGATTCATATCCAAGGTCCTTTTGCAGCTTGCCTCTTTTTCTAACAAGGTTCTAGAAGGGAACTACTTCTCTGGAATAACAGATGCATGCAAACTGAGAGCTGTCGTTCCTCTCTCCTGTGTACTTAGGTCAAGGCTGATCCCTGGGGGGTGAATGAATTCACACAGGGCAGTAGACTATCATAAATAAAACCAGTGAACCCTTTAACAGATCGTTTCTGAAGGAAGAAATATTGTCACATCATTGGCCATTGGATCAGCATACAGCACGAATGTCTCTCTCTCTGTAGAACCATTGTTTCATTAAACATGTTTTCTGCACCTGGCATAATTAGTGGAAAATGTCAAAGATATAATTGTTCACTAAGGTATGGCACTTGAGAATACATCTGAAATTGAACATCTGATCAACATGGGAGGTGGAGGAATTGGCTTTGAAGATGAAGTTTGCAGATGGGTTGGGATAGTGGGATGGGAACTATTAAAGAGTAGTTTCAGTGGTAGAAATGGGGAATCAGCTTATTAAGGGGTTTGAAAAGAAATTTCGTAAGTGAGGTTAAAATTCTTTGACTACAATTTTTATCTTCTATGGACTCAGATGGCATTGGATTTGCCCTGTAATTGTGGTGGATTGTCAACATGTTCAGTCCTAACTCACATCTACCTATTCCTGGGCAATGTGACAATGAACTCAAGCCATTTCTCGGCGATTCATTGTGAGGTCTATTGACTGAGGAACCACATTCTAAATATATCAGATAGTGAACAATAATCTTCCTAAAGAGTCCAAGCTTCTGAAAGATCTCTTCCAGCAATCAGTATTCATGGTATCTTAACATGGAAGGTAATGAAATCAGGACTGGTATAAAGATAATGAGCTAACATTATTCTTATTCTGTGGTACTTGAAAATTATCATAATTGGCTTAATGCAACATAAAATTTTAAGTGAATTAAGTCCGGAGGGTAAGTATATATAAAGGCAATGGTGGTGTTAGAATAAATTTTGCAATAGTGGACATAGTAGCTAGTGTTAGAACTAGTTTGCTTACAATCAAGAAGGCCAACATTGAGTTCAGAATTCTCTCTGCTCTCTCTCTTGTGTGTATGTGATAGGTAAACATGGAGAGAGAAACACACAGCAATTCTTCTGTGTAATCTGTGAATGTATGTCTTCAGTCCTGTGAGTGTCCAATGTACATAACACAAAGCCTTTGATAGATCTAAACTGACCCACTTCTATGTCCCCTAGGTTCTCTGGGCATCTTCTGTGACCCACTTAGTCTATAATATATCCTTATCTGCACCTCAAAGGACTACTATATTTTTCCAGAGTATGTTTGGTCTTACTCTGGAAACAAACAATTAGAGGTATTCATGCCAGGGATTTAAGATGTAAGGACAAGGGATTCAACTCCACATATAAACATTATTCCTTCTCTTACCATGAGAGAAATAGCACAGTACAAGTTAGTTACTATTTTTTAACTATCAATAGGGAGATATGCTTTGCCAGTCACCTCCCCCAAAATCTAAAACCAGTCACATGCACAGAGACATAGAATCAAATATTTACTTAATGAAGAACAATTGCAATTGTAAATAGAAATAATTTTAAGTGTAATGAATTATAATTTACTCAAGCAAAAACAGCTGAGAAAACTGAATCAGTGGTAGAGGCAAAGCACTTGTCGACTTAGGAATCTATATTCAATTTAAGTATCTATAAATAGGGAAAGAGAAATAGAAATAATCATCACCAACAAAATTGAGAAATTTCTTGACAATGGAATAGCCTTGAATGAAATGCAAAAGAAGCTCCCTAGGCAGAAGAAAAATTATTGAGATGCTGAAATTACAAAGAAAATTGGCTGGGAATAAATGGAAATGATATAGTTTCTCTCTATTAATTTACCAGTAACAAGGTACTAAGTCATTAAAGTGTGTGGATGGTGGAAATGAACGACAGCTGTATCATTAGAAATGCAAGGCAGAAACTGGGAATACAGTTATCTCTCAGTATTTCTGGGGGTTGGTTCCAGTATTAATCAGGAGGGCCAGAACTTACAGATGCTCAAATTATAAAAATGGTTTAGCATTTGCCTATGAATTACCACTTGCTCCTGTGCACTTTTAAATATCTTATATTATTGATAAACATAATACTAAGTAAATGTTACTTACACAGCTGCTACACTGCCTTTTTAGGGAATGACAATGTGGGGAAAATCTTTATGCTCAATATAAATGATTATTGATGTTTTTGGTCATGGGTGGTTGATGTTGTGGTTGTGAAAATACAGATGTAGGATGTGAACACTGAAGGCCAAATCGATTTTGTTGCATGCAAGGATCAACACATTATGCAATGCAGTATTACTTTATCAGAAGTTAGACCTAGATGATTAAATAAATAGCATAAAATATATGTCACACATAAAAAACTTTAAATTATCTAATTGATATGCAAATAAGATTGGATGATATAAAATATTCAGTTAAAATCAGAAAAAAAATGGAGGAGAAAAGGAAAAGAATCATATGCCTCAAATAGAAAAGTGTCAAATATCTGAACCATAAATTCATATCTGTACTGACTGCCTTAAGTGTGATTTAAATATATCCACTAAAAGATAAAACAGGAATGGACAAAGTAAAACTTTCCACTACACATTTTTTCTAAGAGCATGCCATGTTAAATGTAAATAATCATATAGTTTAAAACTAAATGGATTGAAAAATATGATATCAAGATACTCTTTTTTCCTTTTTTTTATTGATTTTTATTGAGCTCAACATTTTTCTCTACTCCCCTTGCTGCCTCTCCCCTCCCCGCTTCAACCCTTCCCCAAGGTCCCTATGCTCCCAATTTACTCAGGAGTACTTGTCTTTTTTTACTTCCCATGTAGATTAGATATATGTAAGTCTCTCTTAGTGTCCTCATTGTTGTCTAAGTTCTCTGGGATTGTGCTTAGTAGGCTGATTTTCTTTGCTTTATGTTTTAAAACCACCTATGAGTGAGTACATTTGATAATTGTCTTTCTGGGTCTGGGTTAAGTCACTCAAAATAATTCAAAATGTCATTATGTTTTTCTGCTGTGTAGTACTCCATTATATAAATGTATCACATTTTTCTTATCCATTCTTTGGTCAAGAGGCATTTAGGTTGTTTCCAGGTTCTGGCTATGATAAACAATGCTGCTATGAACATAGTTGAGCACATGTCCTTGTGGTACAATTGAGCATCCTTTGGATATATACCCAAAAGCGGTATTACAGAGTCTTGAGGAAGGCTGTTTCCTAATTTTCTGAGAAATCACCACACTGACATCCAAAGGGGATGTACCAGTTTGCATTCCCAGCAATGCAGAAGTGTTCCATTTTCCCCACAAACTCTCCAGCATAAATTACCAGTGTTTTTTATCTTGGCCATCCTTACAGGTGTAAGATGGAATCTCAGAGTTGTTTTGATTTGCATTCCTCTGATGACTAAGGATGTTGAACATTTCCTTAAGTGTCTTTCAGCCCCTTTAAATTCCTATGCTGAGAGTTCTCTGTTTAGGTCTGTACTCCATTTTTTTATTGGATTATGTGTTGTTTTGATGACCAATTCATTGAGTTATTTATATATTTTGGAGATCAGACGTCTGTCTGATGTGGGGTTAGTGAAGATCTTTAAGATACTCTTGAAATAAGTCTATAATCACCAAATTGGTTTTGCACAAAGAAGGCTTTAGAGAATCTTAAGGAATAAAAGGAGTGTTGCTTCATTAAAGGGGTCAGCAATGAAAGATACAGTAGCCCTGAACATGTGTACATATTACAAGGAATGAAATTCAAAGGAACAAAATGATAGTGTTGAAAACTAATAGACAAAACCATTATTGTAGAGGCTTCAGTACTAGAATATAGGTCATTGATAGACAATGAAGACAGAAAATCCTTAAGAATATAGGTGTCTGGGACAGCACTATCAATCAATTCTATGTAATTGACATTTATGGAATACACCATTCAACAAAAGCAGAGTGCACATTCTTCTTGAACATTCTAGACCATAAAACACTTTTTAACGAACTGAAAAGAATATAAATCATACACACAGGCCCCCAGTCTATAGTGGCATTAAACTGGAGATCAATGGGGGAAAGAGTTTTAGAATATAACAAACCACAAAATTTAAAGGTCACTTTTATAAATCAATGGGTAAAAGAGGAGTTCTCAACAGAAAATTTAAAACATATTTAATTAAATAAAATGACAGGATAAGTTATGGAATTTTGAGGGTCACAGCAAAAGCAGTGCTTGGAAATTTCATAGGGACAAACACATATGCTCGCAAAGAGGACTATAAAATTATCAACCTAATCTTCCATTTTGGAAAGTACAGCAACAAAGCCAAATCCAGGCCAACACTAAAAGAAGCGAGTAAATGATTTTAAAAAATGGGGCAGAAATCAATGAACAAAGAAATGGAGTCAAAGGTTGACTCATTGTAAAGGTCAATAACTGATTATCTCCTCAGCCCCACGATTAGAAAAGAAAGATAATAAATAATCAATACCAACTTGACGTTTGTTAGAAACATAATAAAGGTTTGAAACAATAACAGATGAACTATAAATCCTTGACAGATCAAAGTTACTAGACTCATTCGTGAGGAAACCGACTTCCTAAATAGTTCCGCCTCTGAAAGGAATCAATTTATCCCAATCAGTACAATATTTGTATATCATATGTAAGGTTTAGGGTTTGAACATTGGTATTACATAAGCCAGACATAATAATTACATTCTTATAATACTGCCACTAGGGAAGTAAAGGTAACTACGTCAGAAGTTATATCACAAACTCCAAAAAAACCTGGACTACCTGAGATTGGTCATGAAAACAGAGACTTTCAGACAACTTTTTACAGGTTCCAACAGTTATATTTTTAAAAATGTCATTATTTAGCCCTTGAGAGCACATAGAATGCATCCAACCATATAATGATAAGAGGAAAATATGGGAACTGAAGAAATAGCTCAGTGGTTGAACACTTAGTGCTCTTTCATGGGTCCTGGGTTCGATTCTTGGCACACACATGGCAGCTCCAAATCTATAAAATACAGTTCCCTCCTCTAGCTCTGTAAGCAAACAAAGTATGCTCATTCTTCATTCTTTTGTATGTTCTATACCAATCTCTATCACGAGTTTTCTCCTCTTCCTCCAAGTAATTTGTTCTTTATCAGTTTAACTGATGATGGCTTAATTTCAATTGTTCAAAATATCATACTGTCTTATGATCCCTTCCCATCATTTTATGTTACTAATGTCAAAAATATTCCCTTTAACGTATTGAATATCACCGTTATTTAAGCAAATGCATAGTTTTAAAAATGACTTTGTGCTTCACATTCTACACAACATAACTTCAATAATAAGATTTACTCTATTCTCTTGTGTTAACTTTTGCAGGTGAAACATACTTCGGTTTGGTTTCATGGGGCTGGGTAACTTCCTTTCCCTTCAGGTCAGAGGACTCCCACTAACATGCTTTTGATAACTGTGGGTAGTTGTGGACATTCACAAAGCTTCTGTTCATCCAGGGAAGTGTCCTTGAGTTCTGAACAGCACCTTTGCTGCATGCGCTTAGCAGGCATGTCGTGGGGCTGGCCCTGCCCTGTCCAGCTCCGCAGCCTCTGCCAAGAAACTGCAGGTGTTCTTCAAACACTCCTTTCTGGGTGATGAATTACTGTCTTTTTCTGCTTTCAAGATTATCTTTGTCTTTGGAGCAGACAGTTTAATGATAATCTGTCTCCCTGTGTAGTTCAGTTTGAACTGATTTGGCTTTCAGTTCTTGAACTTTCACTTGGTTCATTTTTTTCCCCTTCAAATTTGATAAGTTTTTGACTGACCTATGGGCAGCAGATAATGAATCAGTGTGCTCTGCTTGAGCAAGAGCACATCTCACACTCCCAGCTCTCCCCCTTGCTTTGTTCTTTGGCTAGGGAGGCAGTCTCATGGAACAGTGCTATTAGCATTTAAAATCCCAGACTGGCAAGGTGTAAGCAGTTGTCTGAAGGAAGGAGAATGGATAGATAATATTCACCTCACATGCATGGTTTTTTATTCTCTCTCTCTCTCTCTCTCTCTCTCTCTCTCTCTCTCTCTCTCTCTCGTGTGTGTGTGGTGCAGGTACATAAGTCAATGTACACACACGCAGAAGCCAGGGGAGAACATTGTGTGTCCTTTATTGCTTACCCCCTTATCTCTTTGAGAAAGGATGACTAAATTGAATGAAGATAAAGCTTGCAGGTTTTTCATCTGAGCTACTTGCCTGGAAAACCCTAGAGAGAAGAGATGGCTGCTTCCACCTCACACTGGATCATGAGCCATACCTAGTTTTCATATGGATGCTGAAGATCAGTCTACACTTGGGTCCATATGCTTGTATAAGTGCTCTTATCCACTGAGCCATCTTCATAGCCCTTAATTTTCCTTCTTTAAAAGACTTATTTTTATTTTTGTATAAGTGTTTTGTCTGCATAAATCTACCCATACCACATGTATACCTTTGCTTACACAGAGGTGAAAGGAAGAAGCTGTAGTCTATGGATCTGGAGCCACCGTGTGTGCTAAGATTCAAACCCATGTCCCTTGAAAGAGCAGTAAGTTCTCAACCACTGAGGTATTTCTCCAGCTTCCATATTTTCATCTTATAATTATATGACAGGATGCATTTGCATTCTATGTGCTCCCAAGGACTAAAAATGATTGCATCTTTAAAATATAACTGTTGGAAACTGAAAAATATATGGAAACCATATGGTTAAACTGAAGCTCCTGTAAGGTTTTAAGTAATACTTTTTTGCATAAAATGGATTCTTTAGAAAAGGAACAATACATACTAAACACAGAAGATAAAACTAATTAAAAGAGGCAGAGAACTATCTGAAAACCCCCAAACTGATGCATTGTTATAAAGTATTTTTCTATAGATTGTAGGAAGAAAATTGAAAAGAAACTATATTGGACTTTTTTGTCACTTTTGATTTAAAAAATGAATCATACAATCATGTCTTCTAAGACCTGTTTGAAAAACAAATGCTAAAATTTTATAGTTATAATATTTTCACTTCTGTTAATGTCATATATAGCTTCATATACGTGAAGCTATAGTTTCTACAGATCTCAATTTTATAATTCAGGTAAATTTCTAGAACACTTAAAATATGTCAGTAAGTGAAGGCTTGAACACATCTTTAGCACTCGAAGCCATTATTTCTTAGTTTGCAGTAGGTAATTACAAAGGATAAAACCCTCAACATCAAGTTCCCAAGCATGTCCAGTTGACATTTTGACTATTCCCTTGGGACAGGGAAGAAGTTCCCATCAAATTGTGTAACAGTATTACAGTCATGATGTTGTCAACATAAATAAATATGTCTGCATTCTTTCAGTCCAGTGACATTAGGATGTAATTTTCATTTGAGATTATTGAATTAGTTTTGAATGTTTACCCAGGATAAATGAAAGACACTGTTTTCCTCAGAGGTTAGAACAGCTCTTTATCCATATCACCTTAGCATGCACATGGTCTCATGACAGGCACCTTTCCTTAGAATCTTATAATTTTTATAAAATACTTGGAAGTGTCTGGAAGCAACCCCTTTAGTGACTCAGTTTCTTCAGTGAAATTGTTGGAATCTGTGACTTCGTGTGCTCCAATCCTGCTCCATGATAGTTTGATTTTCCACTACTTTTGAATTTCTTTTAATGTCTATGCTCATAAAATTAATATACAGCAGAGTTGATTTAAATATCTTCTTGGGACAAGTGTTTTGAAGTACATTTGATTGAATTTATTATTTCTCCAGAGAAATTTTTATCTTCAAACCAAGTGCACTGTTTATTTACTTTATATTCCCAGAGAACTAAAGCAGTTTTACTCATGAAAAAAAATAATGAAGGAGAGAAATTAAATGGATTGTAATTCCTTATACAATCCTTTTCTAATTTACATATAGTATTCCTGTAATGAATGTAAAATAGGAAATTGTCTGTGTATTGCTAGAAACTAAGAGACAGTGAGTTACTATTAAGCAGCACCAGTGTGCACATACCCACAGGAAAGAGTATCACCTGATTGCCAGGTTCTATAGTATTCTTTCTCCTTTGCTCGGAAGTGTTGGTATCTATGAGAGAAATGAAGGTAGGAGACTCTCTGCTGCAAGGGTACTCAAAGAGTTGACAGGACATTGTTCTCTCCTTGTATTCCTGAGAGCCTCTCTATACATATTCATGAGGAGCCCAAGAAATCCAAAGTCAAATGAACCAGAAAGTGATAGCATACTGAATGCTGGGAAATGCCCCTGTCATTAAGATGGATAAAATCATTATAAACAAAAGGAATCTTAGTAACCTCAAATTTAGCTGCCATTTTTTACATGTTTAAAAGAGATTCAAAAAGTCACAGAAGTAAACACAAGAAGTGGAAGAGAATCTCTCCAAAGTCCAGCAGACCACATCTGATAATAAAAACGTAGATAGGATATGGAGAAAGAGGAGCTGGCCATCACCTAAGTGAACTTTATAGGCGAAGATGGTTCAGTCCTGACGCACTTAGAAAATGTTTTAATCTTTTAGTAATGACTAATACGAACAAATTGAACGTCGTATAGATAAAAAAAAACCTTATCCATTTACCAAAAGGTTTTGTGCTAATATTCATTCTTGAGCCTGGGATGCCTGTAGAGAATGGAAGCAATAATAAAAAAGCAAGAAGCTGAGACCGAAAGACCAGAGATCCATCAAAGACAGACCAAGAAGGGTGACACAAATGAATAAAATTAAGTTATAAATAGAATTGTTAGCCAGTAAGGGTGACATGACCCTCCTCCAACTTTGTTTCCAGGTCTCTTTGTACCCTGCTTACTGTTACCATTCTTTTGGCCATGGTGTTTACATGGGTGATACCCATCATCTCACATTTTAGGGAAACTGTTAATTCCACCAATGAAACGTCCTGAAAACTGCCCACTCTGGAGTTTATTTCCAACGTAGGTCAGAAAGGAATTGCTTTTGCTCTCAGGATGAGCTTCGTTACATGCAACCTTCCAACTGCTATACTGTTAGTTTTCCCAGAAATGCAGAAAAAACTTTCCTCTTATACTTTCATGCCTTCTCAGGAGGACAGATGACCTTTGGGACAGGGCCATTGAGTGGATTAAATGTATATATATAATGTTATTAAAATATTAAGATAAATATAAATGAATATATAAAGTTATATATATATTTTGAATCCTCAAAATTGAATATATATTTATATATTAAAATCTAAACCTCACAATAACTTAAAATGTGACCTTTTTAGAAAATAGAGTTTCAGATGTAATTAGCTGAGTTCATATTGGCATCAGTTGGTCCTTTAATCACTATCATGGGGTTTATTTTAAGAGGATAAAGACATAGAAGGAGATGGTCTTGTAAAGACACACAGCATGCCATTTGAGTCATATGAGCCAACAGAGTCAAATATCCAAAGATGAAGGACATCCAGGGTTTTTAGTTGTTGCCACAAGTTGGCAGAGAATGGTACAGATTCTTTCTCAAAACTCTGGAAACAGAGTGGAGCCGCCCTGTTGCTATTATGGTTTCAGATTTCTCACCTTGATAAAGAGTATATTAAAATCACTTTAAAGAACAGAGGTACTGGTATATTATTACAAGAGCTCTGTTCTGGGACATAAATACAGATTTGTAGTTCGATGGTGCTTCCCTGCCCCCAGCCCCTGTCTATCCTCCCCAGGCAGCCTGAGGTGCTCAGTCTACACCACATCTCCAAGTTTTTATAGAAATCTTCATCCAGTAGTTCAAATGTTCATCCTTCAAGTCTGACTCATTAAGGCACTCTTTTCATTTATTTATTTATTTTGTTAGTTAGTTATCATTTTATTGGTTTTTCAAGACAGGGTTTCTCTTTGTAGCTTCGGATCCTGTCCTAGAACTCTTTCTGTAGACCAGACTGTCCTTGAACTCATAGAGATCCACCTGCCTCTGTCTCCTGAGTGCTGGGAGTAAAAGCATGTGCCACCACCACCAGGTGTTTCAGGCACTCTTAATCATGGAAGTAACTCAAATTCTTCACAAAACAACACAAGAGAGGGTAAGCAAATCTCCTGGTGTTGGGATTAGGAAAGCAGCGTGTATGACCATGATGAACCTGATCAGGTATGAATACAAATGGGTTAATGGGTGGGTTATTACTAAACTACCTGATCAAAGATCTTGAAAAAATTGGATTTTATATTGGAGTAGTACACATATGGCCCTAGGGGAAGGCTCAAGAGGTTTCCCAAAACTCACCAGGCATCTGATTATGACAATAAATTTCTGTTATCTGAACATTCTAGACGCAGAGATAAAAGAATTGTCACAAAGTTTGATGGCAACCTGGTATACATTTTGAGTTCTAGGCCTACTGAAACTTATAATACAGTCTCAAAATAATCCAAAGAATATTTATTTGTAAAAAGCATGCTTAATGACACAAAGCATTTTAAAACAGGGACTTGAGCCAGATAAAAGTTTCATTGCATGCAAAAAATTCTTAATCATAGTCTTGCCCTTTGTCTCCAAAGACACATCTCCCAAGGACATAAATGAAACTAAGATATGGTAACTTTGATATTAATTAATCATTCCTCAAAAATTTATCTCATTTGACATTGGCAATGGAAATCACATTGACCTACAGACTCTAAGTAATCTTGGATAATGGTGATTGCAGAACTGTAAATGCTGGGTTTTATCTGTTAGAGAAAGGCTGTTGCAGTGGCTGCTGCTGCTACTACTGCTGCAGAGGTAGAGATGGATTTTCCCCCTTCATTTTAAAGTAGATCTCCAATATAACAAATTTTATCTCTCTTGCATCGATTGCTATGTTATGATTCTGTCATCCGCCTCAGGAGACCCACATAACATAAGCTACTGTTTTTTTGTTTTGTTTTGTTTTTTGTTTTTGTCATCTCCTTCACAAATTCAAAACCATAAGCAGAGAAATCCAGTAGTGAATTCTGGCACCTCCAGTGTGTGTACTCATGCCTTTGTGTTTTCAAAACACCTTGTTTACAACACCAAAGACTCTAAATTGTATCATAAATGTGCTGAATATTCATTAAAGGATTTTGTGACAGAAAATGAAAAATACCACATTTCTAGCTTTCAAGTTCTTTGGCTAATGGAGACAAATACAGAGTTTGAACTAGAGAAATGATTAGCTATAGAAATTAGCTATAAATAATCATACTTAGTTTCAGAGTAAAATTGCACCATAGAAAATTAAGTAAAGAAGACTTCACTCAAGATTATTGCAATCTCGATCAAACAAGATAAAAATTGCAGGCTGCTCTGGGTGAATACCGACCCATTTCCAACTGTGAATCATTGACTACAGAGTCAACATCATCTTTTTACAGCTCATCATATTAGCTCAGCAGGTGAAGGCCCTCATTGCCAAGCCTGAAAACATGATTCCAATCCTGGGGTCCACTTGGAACAAAGAAAGAATCAGAATCTACTCAATCAAGTTGTCTTGTGACCTCCATCTGCCTTCCTTGGTATATGGGAGTCTGAGAGTGTGCATGTACATACACACACAATATATACATAAATAAAAGGAAAAAGAAAGTTAATGTAATACATTTTATTCAGAAACCCAGTATTTAACATGCCCTTCGTCCCCTATTCTTAAGAAGATTCACGTGGTAACTGCCAAAGGATTGTCAACTATGTGTTCGCTCCTTCAATTGTTTTACATTTTCCTTTTACTTGGTTTATGTTTAACAGTAGAGTCCATGGCAATCTTCACATCTTAGATGATATATTAATGATAGATGAGTTTATGGCAAACAGACCCAAATAGAAGTCACAACTATATCTACACAAATGCAGGATCTCCGGCAAATGACTCAACCCTTAAAAACCTTGGTGCCTCTACTGTCAAAGTGAAAAGAAACATATTTACTTTATGTTATTTCTATGAAAATTTAATGAAGTTAGTGAAGACCTTAACACAATCCAAACACAAAAGATAATGACCATGGCTCATGTCTGACTGGTCTTGGCATTCTCCTCACATGTAATTTGAAGGCATTTGGCTAGAAATCATTGCTCAGGAACTGCAACTGGTTCAAAGCATGAAAATGGGTGTTTCAGTTAAGCTAATTAGATTTCAATTAGCTCAGTTACCTTCTATCAGTTGTATTTTCTACAATGCATTTGTCATTGATCTCATGAAATGAGATAAAATCACGTTTACAAAAGTATGAATGGCAAAAATCCTTCTTGGAATATTGGGTCTTTTATCAAATTACAAAGTGCATTTGTATTTTCTCAGCGCAGCATGGGGTCTTCTTGTTTGATGAAAAATTTGAACACTATCTACATTTTTGGAATATAATACATTTTTAAATATAAGGTGAATTTAGGGAAAAACACTTCATTCACTGTTACGTAATTATCTTGTAAGATCTAAGATTTGAGGAGTACAACATATATCAAATTGGAATATAACCTGAGTCCTCAAAGATAAACCTATTTACCCAAACAAACCAATATCTTTTCAAACAACAATCTATTACTCATTAACTTCTCGTAAAATTGGCCATGTCCTTTATTTATCTTAAAAAGTTAATCTAAGTACATATAAATATATACAACCTACTGATGTGCATAAACTACAATTCTAAATGCACCTAAGTTCAAACTATAAAACACCATAAATGTAGATTGCTAAACCTTCTGAAAAAATAAAGAAGGGGCTTTTTGTGACTATTAAATATCTCTCTTGCCTAACTATTGGACATTCAGCTTTTTATTACACCAAGCACAGCAATACATCTTCGCAGTGTGCAAATATCCCACAACTGTAATTACTACATATTATAATTCAATATTCAGAAACATAATGTAAAGATTGTGATTGTTCTATTCAGCTCTTGTCAGTGTAGAGAAGTAGTCCACCTTTAGCAAAACAAGAGTGTGTGTGTTTTACAGAGGATCTTTGTAGAGTTCTGATAAATGGTGTTTCTCTAATCCTAGACACACCAGTTATAAAACCATAACAGCGTGGAAAGATTGAGATGAAGAACTGCTGTCATCAGCAGATTTGCATATTGTTAACAGTAGATTAATTCAGTGTTTGCTAGTGGCATAGTGTGGGTGTCATAAAACTATTTTTACGCTTCATACAGATGGTTTTAAATCAACAATTTGATTTAAAATATGAGCCTCATATTTATGTTTGAGTGGCAGGTTGTCATTTCTTCTTAATACTATTCTCATATTCCGTTTTATTAAAAAAGTGTCAACTCATAGCATATACAGATGAATAAAATCTACCTCAAGTTTTCATTAAAATATTTATGAAGGATTCAGGAGATAAATATAGCATCGGCTTAGAAGGAGGCAAAACATGGACTGCAATGGAATAAAAATAGGGAGTTCCACTCATTCAAATAAAAAAAAGAAATTACAACAAAACAATCTTTTTACTATAATAATACTTAGAAAATTTTCTAAAAGGTAAATTTCAGGTAAAAGTAACACACCATATTACAAGGGCCATCTGTTTATCAGTCATTGTGGTTGGAAGTGAAAGGGACATGAGAACATGCAAGGAGGACAAAGAAATGTGCCTGTCCATCAGAAAATGCTTCTGCACTAACTTCCATTTTGTTTGGGACAAATTCCTGTTGAGAATACCAAATATATGACCAAGGAGCTTTGTGGCCTTCATGGAAGAAGATACAGTTCAGTCTACTATTCTTCATCTTCAGGTATATATCAATATGAACACTTAAGCTTTGAAGACTCATAGAGAAAGACCTCCCAAATGTCTTCAAAATCAACAGCTCTCAAAGGAACAGTCAGGGGCTATGTCTATAGCTAACCTCAGATTATATATTTCCTGAAAAATCCTCTTACCTGGGCACAATAGAAAGGAGGTGTTGAAAGATTAAACCAGAGTTTTGTGCATTGATGTTGATTAACTGTAACCAGGGAAGTTGCACTTCTGAGAAGATATGTGTACTTTCTTTCTCTATTTCCATCCACCCAAAACAGCAACACAAAGTGAACTCAGAAAGATGACAGAAGAGTGGACTACTAGGAAATGCTGGAACTCCAAAACGATATGGTAATGAATCCTGAGGGGTCTCTTTTAAACTCTATTGTAGTGGGAGGTCACTTGCTCATTTCCCTGCCACCCAGACTCCTGAAATAACCACACAGAAACTGTATTAATTAAATCACTGCTTGGCCTATTAGCTCTAACTTCTTATCAGCTAGTTCTTACATATTAATTTAACCCATTTCCATTATTTCATATTTTACCATGAGGTTCGTGGCCTACCAACAAGGTTCTGGCATGTCTGTCTCCAGCAGTGGCTCCATGGCTTCTGTCTGACTTCACCTCCTTTCTTCCAGCATTCAGTTTAGTTTTCCCCACCTAGCTCTGCTCTACCCTATCACAGGCCTAAGACATTTTCTTTATTAACCAATGGTATTCACAGCATACAGAGGGGAATCCCACATCACTCTATGTCTCTGACTTGGCAATAAAACAGGTGATTGCTATTGAATACCAAGAGGGCTGTGGATAAAAAGAAGAAGAAATTTAATCAAGCAGGAAACAAGAAAAAAGCTATGATCACACCCTCTCTACCCTCCAAGGTGAGCATAGCAATACAGATAATGTATTGACGATAACCACTGTACTTCAAGCAAGCCATATAGAAAACTCATACCCAAACCTACATCTGCCAGTAAATCCAAAGGAATAACCCAGATCAACCACAACACTTCTGCAAACTAATAAAGCATCACTATTCTTCCTCACACACTACAGTGGCCAGAAAAGATGAAGGTGAGAAGAGAGTGCTTGCCTTAACAATTAGTCACCAAAACACATGGAGATAATAAGAGTTACTGCCAGCAGTCCTGCGGTGTCTTTGGTTTTTCTTATGGTGTATAAGAAGAAACTGGGGAGCGAAGACATTCACCATTTCCCAGCTATGAGACCAAACTCCTTGCCATACTGTCTCTCCACTCCATCTCAGAAGGAAGCTAAGACAGGGCCAATAAGGGATTGGTAGCCAGAAATGCATCGGACACTGGCTCATACCCAGAATCAATAAACCAATCTTATTTTCACTAGGAGAAAATAGGGAACCTGTACTTGCATCTCCACCTGTCAGTAGGAAAAGGAATTTCTTTATTTTCTAATGGAGTGGTTTCATTGTCAACTAAAAAGAAGACTGAATAAGATCCAAAGTCTCATAACACCTAGTATTTTCAAGTTAAAATTTCAGAATTCACTCATGTTAATAACCAGTCAATTCTCAGACTGAATGAATGACATGATTAATTTTAACATCAACATAAAGACATGTTAGACTCATCTGATGTTTTACATCAGCCATTGTAAAAAATATTTCAAAGAGCTATCATGAATGTTTATTTGAAGAAATAAAAATAGAACATCTTAGCAAAAAGTGAAAGCTATGCAAAAGAAACAAATGCAGAATTTAAAATTGAAAGCAGAACTAACAGAAAAACTGAACCCACAGCTGAAGTTGGAGATTCTGCCTCCCTTTCTCAACAACCAATATAGACATGAGGTTAGTGAGGATGCAGAAGAACTCAAACTCTCAATAGCCCTTAGTGTCAAATCAGCACCAACATTAGCATCACTCCTCCAAACAATGGCAGCCTTTTTCCCCACAGGAAAAATCATATCCTAAAACATCATGAAGCAAACCTCAAGACATAATAAAAATAATTTGAGTCATACAAATGTGTTCTTTGATTTCAGTGGCATCAAACTGAAAACCAACCATCACAGTGGGGCATGAGAACCCCAAAACATTTAGAAAATAAAATAATTCTCAATAACCCAAACAATGATGAGAAAAAGTGAGGGAGGAAAAAAACCTACATTTATCTAAATGAAAATTCAAAATACTACAATGTGTAAGATACTATTAGTAACACAGTTTAAGAAACATGTAGCATTAAGTGAATGAATAAGAAAGGAGAGAAAGATTCCTTATTGACCTGACCTCTCATCTCATGAAGCTAGAATTCAAATAAACCCAAACCTGAGACAAAGAAGTATAAAGGTAAGAGTAACCATTAGTATTAAAGTGAAAAGTGACAGATAAAATCAATATTAAAGAACCTTTTTCTTTAGAAAGGAGAATAAATGTGATGAAGTTCTGTAATGATAAAAAAGATTGAAAAGTGAGACACTTTTTAATAGCAGCCATAAAACAGAATCACTGGGCAAACATTGAGATTACTATAAATGAAGTAATATTAAAGCTTGCCACATATATAACTGACACCCTTGCTGATATTGACTGAAAACAACAACAACCAGAAGAACAACAACAGCAACAACACACACACACACACACACACACACACACACACATCTACCTATTCAGTATCATAATTCACATGCATGCTAATTCTGCCTCCCCATCCATCATGTTTGAGTGTCTTTGATTTACATACTGAGAGGCTGTCCCCATACACTGTCTGTATCCTTCAAATATATGAGGCCCAATATTGCTTCTCCCATTCTCTTCCAGCAGTCAAACTCAGTTTCACAACCATGAGTTTGAGGAATCAGTCTTACACGCCTTTCAAATTAACCCATCCTACACCACTGTGGGGAAGAAATCTAGGCAATGATTTAGCCCTCATTAATGACTTTAGAGGTAATTTCATTTTCTTCTTGCTATAGTGGGGGGTGTACCCTTTCTATTGCTTTTGTGAGGTGCGCTGGCCCCTTCTCTCAGGGTTCAGTAGCAGCCCTCACCATGCTACACCTTACTGCACAGAACCTGATACAAACAGCTCCCTTAAAAAAAATCACAACACACACACACACACACACACACACACACACACACACACACACTAGCCCAGCATTAAATACATAATTCAAGTAATTTCATTAGTGAATTCTATGGAATTGTTTTAAATAATACACCTTGTCTATATTTCTACAAAAACAACAGTCTATAACATCTAGAGTTCACTTTAAAAGCTACTAGCATCCTAATATTAAATACCACAATCAGTAATTTTTAAAAACTACACAAAATTATTTCTCATTGCAGTCATTTTGAATGCATTAGAAATAAATTCCAAGTCACCAGTAGTGCATCAGTGTTGCATTAAGGAAAGAAATCAGAGCATTCCCATTTCTTGCCATTTAACCAAGAATGAACCCAGATTTGAATTCTGTATTTCATAATTTTTGTGTCTTCTATCTCCTGTATGTTTGTTATATGAGTCTGAATCTGTGCCTTCCTGGAGACCATCTTAGGAATGGTCCCTGTATCTGTGTTTTATGTAGGTGTGTGTGTGTGTATTTATGCCCATCTGTCTGTCTGTCTGATATGGGACTGTGTTTGACTGTCCATGGGAATATGTCTGTCTGTCATTGTGTTTCTGTGTCCCTAACAGATGGAGTTATTCTGTATTTATTTAGCAGCACAGAAAACATCACATGTTCTAAGAATGAAGGATTCTTTACTGAAATCTTTAATGGTTTTTGCAAAGGATTGTCACAGATGCCAACTGATCCAGATAACAAAGACTATTACAAACATCTTTCTTCATAAATTAATATCAAAATGCTGTATGCAATGTTGATGATGGATATTCATTTTATGATTGTTTTCAACCTCTATTTTTGCTACTTTCAGCAAATTATTATTAGAACACAAACATATTACTCTCGGTTAAGGGCATGGAAGAGTAAAAAAATTAAGATTATATCTATGCTTTAGCTTAGTTGTAAAACCTGATTACATGGAAAATACCAAGTTTGTAACAATGGTGAGGGAAGCCCTTCTGTATATGTGTTGCCTTTACTGGTTAATAAAAAAGCTGCTTTCAGCCATTAGCTTGACAGAATATAGCCAGGTTGGAAGATATATCTATCTATCTATCTATCTATCTATCTATCTATCTATCTATCTATCTATCTATCTATCTATCTATCGATCGAGAGAGAGTAGGCAGAGTCAGGGAGAAGCCATGTAGCCCCACAGGGGACAGACACCAGACAGAACTTTACCAGTAAGCCACAGTCATGTGGAAATACACAGATTAATGTACATGTAGGATATAAGAGTTAGTCAGAAATATGCTTAAGCTATTGGCCAAACAGTATTACAAATAATATAGTTTCTGAGTGTTTATTGCAGGACCAGGTGGACAGAAACCTCCATCAACATAACAGGAACACACCTATAGTTAAAATCACTTATTGACCCTCATCCACTGATAGTGGGAAACTTTAATATCACATTCTCACAAATGCACAGGTCATCCTGACAAAATATAAACAGAGAAATATCAGGATTAAAAAGACTGCATAAACCCAATGGAGATAACAGATATTTATAGAATGTGCCTATATAAAAACGGAGAGAGATCTTACACTAACAAGTTAACATAATACCTGAACTCTCCAGAAAAATAAAAATGCTGGATAGAAGTAGATAGCAAGAAATAATCAAACTGAGGTCTGAAATCAACAAAAGAGAAACAAAAAGAGCAACAAAATAGGCAAATCCTTATCCAGATTAGTGAGAAGGAAGAGAAAG
>PVIU01005508.1:102110-112768 GCA_004026605.1 Ondatra zibethicus | reverse complement strand
CTAAGGCTGACATGAACTTCCAATCCTCCTGTCTCCACCTCCTGAGTGTTAGAATTATAGGCAAGCACCAAGAAGCTTCGTTTCCATTGTTTTGTTGTTCTTCTTATTTAAAACTAGGTCTCAGCCGGGCAGTGGTAGCGCAGCACACCTTTAATCCCAGCACTTGGGAAGCAGAGGCAGGCAGATCTCTGTGAGTTCACGGCTTCCTTACTTGACTTCCCTCAATAACCTGTAAAGCAAATAAATAGGCCCCCCCAAAATTGTTTTTGGTCAATGTTTTATCACTGGAAAAAAAAAGCAAAAAGAGGAACAATTGTTAGTGAAACAAATGAGATAATTGTTTTTTCAGTGGTAGGGTTTGATCCCAGAACCTTGTACATGCTAGGTAAATACTTTAGTTACTCTTCAGATCATATAAAAAGAATTAATTTTCATTTTTCTAAATAATTGTTTATTTAACTTATTTTTGAGACAGGATTTCTCTTTGTAGCCCTGGCTGTCCTGGAGCTCACTTCTGTAGAGCAGCCAGGCCTCAAACTCAGAGATCCACCCAATCCTGGTTTAAACATTTACCTTTAAAAATTATGTGTATGTGCTTGTGCATGATCTGTGTGGTTTGTGCTGTGCTTGTGCCCCCAGATAACAGTAGTGTCAGACCCTAGAGCAGCAGTCCTTGACCTGTGGGGCCCCACCCTTTTGCAGTTAATGACCCTTTCACAAGGATCACATATCAGATATCCCACATATCAGATATTTACATCATGATTCATTTATTTATTTTCATTTTATGTGCATTGGTGTTTTGCTACAGGTGTCAGGGGCATAGAACTGGAGTTACAGGCAGTTGTGAACTGCCTTGTGGGTGCTGGGAATTAAATCGGGTCCTCTGGAAGAACAGCCAGTGCTCTTAACCACTGAGCCATTTCTATAGCCCCTTACATCTCAATTCATAACAGTAGCAAAATTACAGTTATGAAGCAGCAATGAAAATAATTTTATTGTTGGGGGTCACCACAGCATGAGGAACTCTATTAAAGGGTCACAGCATTGAAAACCACTGCTCTAGAGTTTGAATTGCAGATAGTTGTGAGCCACCCCGCAAAGGTGCTGGGCCTGGAGCTCTGGACCTCTGAAGAGTGATACACGTTTCTTAGTTGCTGAGCCATCTCTTCTTTCCTAATTTATTTTTATATATTTATTTTTATTTTATGGGTATGAGTGTTTAACTACATGTATATATGTGTACTGTGTGCATGCCTGGTGTCCGGAGGGGCCAACAGAGGGAATTAGATTTTCTGGTCAGCTGGTCACTTGCTCTGGGGCTTTCAAGGAAGGTTCCTTGCGGATCATCTGGAACGGAACTGGAATCCATGAGCATGCCAGCATTGACTTACCAGGCATCAAAGGTTTATGGCCACGGTGGCCTGATCCCAGTCGGGAGACAGATGACACTTCGGTACTCTCTTTTGCGGGCCAGACAAGAGTTCTCATCTAAATGGAGAGGAAGTGGAAGAAACAGAACTGATGGGCTTCGTGGATGATCAGCAAACTTTCTTTTGTGGCAATGTGGCTCATCAGCAACTTATCCAGGTCACTTCAGCATCTGTGAGGTTGGTCTCTCAAGAGCCCAAAGCTTTGGTCAGCAAGGGGAAAGAGCCTCAGGGCAAGAACATCAGTGTGGCCTCATGCAACAGCAGCCAGGTGGTTGTTGCTGTGGGAAGGGCGCAATACTACCTTCAGATCCATCCTCAGGAGCTCCGGCAAATCAGCCACACAGAGATGGAACATGAAGTGGCTTGTTTGGATATCACTGTCCCCATTGCTGTCCCCACTTTGTGCCATTGGCCTCTGGACAGACATCTCAGCCCGTATCTTGAAGCTCCCATCCTTTGAACTGCACAAGGAGATGCTAGGAGGAGAGATCATTCCTCGATCCATCCTGATGACCACCTTTGAGAGTAGCCACTACCTCCTCTGTGCCTTGGGAGATGGGGCTCTTTTCTACTTTGGGCTCAACATTGAGAAAGGCTTGCTGAGTGACTGTAAAAAGGTGACTTTGGGCACCCAGCCCACAGTGTTGAGGACATTCCGTTCTCTTTCTACCACCAATGTCTTTGCCTGCTCTGATCGGCCAACCATCATCTATAGCAGGAACCACAAGTTGGTCTTCTCCAATGTCAACCTGAAGGAGGTGAACTATATGTGTCCCCTCAACTCGGATGGCTATCCTGACAGTCTGGCACTGGCCAATAACAGCACCCTCACCATTGGCACCATCGATGAGATCCAGAAACTCCACATTCGCACGGTTCCCCTCTACGAATCTCCCAGGAAGATTTGCCATCAGGAAGTGTCTCAGTGCTTTGGAGTCCTTTCCAGCCGCATTGAAGTCCAAGACACTAGTGGAGGCACAACTGCTTTGAGGCCCAGTGCCAGCACCCAGGCCCCGTCCAGCAGCGTCAGCTCCAGCAAGCTACTCCCTAGCGGTACTGCTCCTCACGAGACCTCGTTCGGAGAAGAGGTGGAGGTTCACAACCTCCTCATCATTGACCAGTACACTTTTGAAGTGCTTCATGCCCATCAGTTTCTACAAAACGAGTATGCCCTCAGCCTGGTCTCCTGAAAGCTGGCGAAGACCCCAACACATACTTCGTTGTGGGCACAGCCGTGGTATATCCTGAAGAGGCGGAGCCTAAGCAGGGTCATATTGTGGTGTTCCAGTATTCAGATGGAAAACTACAGACTGGCTGAACAGGAAGTGAAGGGGGCTGTGTACTCTATGGTGGAGTTTAGTGGGAAGCTGCTTGCTTCATCAACAGCACGGTGCGGCTCTATGAGTGGACCACAGAAAAGGAGCTCCGCGCTGAGTGGAATCACTACAACATCATGGCCCTCTACCTGAAGACCAAGGGTGACTTCATCCTGGTGGGCGACCTCATGCGCTCAGTGCTGCTACTTGCCTACAAGCCCATGGAAGGAAACTTTGAAGAGATTGCCCGAGATTTTAATCCCAACTGGATGAGTGCAGTGGAAATCTTGGATGATGACAATTTCCTGGGAGCTGAAAATGCCTTTAACTTGTTTGTGTGTCAGAAGGACAGTGCTGCCACCACTGATGAGGAGCGGCAGCACCTACAGGAGGTTGGTCTCTTCCACCTGGGCGAGTTTGTCAACGTGTTCTGCCATGGCTCCCTAGTTATGCAGAATCTGGGCGAGACTTCTACCCCTGCACAGGGCTCGGTGCTCTTTGGCACAGTCAACGGCATGATAGGGCTGGTGATCTCACTGTGAGAGAGCTGGTATAACTTCCTGTTGGACAAGCAGAACCGACTCAATAAGGTCATCGCAAGTGTGGGCAAGATCGAACACTCCTTCTGGAGACCCTTTCACACTGAGCGGAAGACAGAACCAGCCACAGGCTTCATCGATGGTGACCTGATTGAAAGTTTCCTAGAGATCAGCCGCCCCAAGATGCAGGAGGTTGTGGCAAACCTTCAGTACGATGATGGCAGTGGTATGAAGCGGGAAGCAACTGCAGATGACCTCATCAAAGTCGTGGAGGAGCTAACTCGCATCCATTAGCCAAGGATAGATGGGCTCTTTTTCTGACCCTCCCTAAAGGCACTGCCCTCCTTCCTTCCCTCCCTTTCCCACTCTTGTTTTCTTGGCATGGGAGACTTCCCTGAGCTGACTGCCCCTAGAGCCACAGCTGACCTGTGTGGAAACAGGGCTTTTTATAACTAAAAGCAGTTCACTAGAGACCCAGGAATGGGCTAAAGGTGGAATATTTTCTCCCTGGATTTTTATAAGCCATCACCTTGGACCACCAATCCTTGAATGGTGTTGCCAATTGGCTCCTTCTAGGGAGGACTTTTGCCACTCTTTGGCCAAGAAGCAGCTCTGTGCACATACTTGTGTGATACCCACACTCATGCTTTGTCCTCTACTGTCTTACGTAGGTTGTGGGTGTGGGGAGGTTGAGGTAGGGGGAAGAGGGTCAAGAAGGTTTCATTGTGTTGAAGTGAGAGCTTCCTTTTGCTTTCTTCTCTTGCCTCTGAGAACATCAGCCTGAAGGCCTATCAGGCCATGGGCTGCCTGAGTGGAAACCTGGGATGGTGGATAATTCCCAAGCCACAGCCCTTTTGTCTTGGGGAACTCCCTTCTTCACAGAGAAGGAGGTAGGGGGCTGTGAATTGGTTGTTAGTTTCTGAATTTTACCAAATAAAGTAGACTCTTAAAAAAAAAAAAAGAAAGAAAGAAAGAAAGAAAAGATTCCCTGGAACTGGATGGGCAGAAGCTATTATGTGAATGCTAGAAACTGAACCCCTGCAAAAGCCACAAGTGCTCTTACCCCCTGGGCCATCACTCCAGCCCCAGACTTCATTATTTTTATTTTTTTATTTCATCATCATCATCATCATTAGTTGTTGTTGTTGCTTATTTATTTATTTAGTTTGGTTTTTTTGAGACAGGGTTTCTTCGTGTAGCTTTGGAGCCTGTTCTGAAACTCACTCTGTAGACCAGGCTGGCCTGGAACTCAGAGATCTGCCGGCTCCTGCCTCCCGAGTCCAGGGGATTAAAGGTGTGCACCACTATGCCCAGCTTTTTCTGTCTTTATTAAAAACAGCCTAATGTAGGCCAGCCTGGCCTTTGACTCACAAGGTAGCTGAAGGTGACTTTGAACTCTTGATCTTCCTGCCTCTATTTCCTGGCCCTAGGATTATAGGCATGTACCACCCACCATGCCTGCCTTGCTTTATCTCTTAGCAGTAGTATTAGCTTTGGTGGTATTGATTGAACCCTGGGCCTTGGGCACACTAAAAACAAACACAGAGACGGCTGCTGAGCTAAGCTCCACCACCCCCTTTCCTCTTGAAATCAGTCAAGCCTTACCTGTGGCCTCCCACCTCACTCGGTCACTGAACAGAGCCTTCAGGCTCTTGCCTTTGAATAGTTGAAAACTTAAAAGAAATAGGGAATTTGGGGCTGGAGAGATGGCTCAGTGGTTAAGAGCACTGACTGCTCTTCCAGAGGTCCTGAGTTCAATTCCCAGCAACCACATGGTGGCTCACACCATCTATAATGAGATCTGGTGCCCTCTTCTGGCCTACGGGCATACACACACACACACACACACACACAAACACACACACACACTGTATACACAACAAATAAATATTTAAGAAAGAAAAAAAAGAAATAGGGAATTTAAGGGGAAGAGGTGTACTGCAGAAAAAAGAAAAGCCTGGGGTGATAACTGTCATTATTGAGGTATGAAATTTAGATGGTTGGCTGGGCGGTGGTGGCGCACGCCTTTAATACCAGCACTCAGGAGGCAAAGACAGGCAGATCTTTGTGAGTTCGAGGCCAGCCTGGTCTACAAGAGCTAGTTCCAGGACAGGCTCCAAAGCTACAGAGAAACCCTGTCTCGAAAAATCAAAGAAAGAAAGAAATTAATTTAGATGGTTAATCAGAAGACAAAGACAAGCCCAGAAAATGTAGACAGACTTTTCGTTGTCTTTCCGGATATCATAGTGCCAGTGTTCGCTAATATGGTAGACCTAAAGAGATTCTGATATAATGGCCTCTCCCTGCAGAGGCAAACAGTAGTAGTTATCAAATGTTTTTTTTGTTTTGTTTTGTTTTGTTTTTCTAAGACAGGGTTTCTGTGTGCAGTCCTGGCTGTCTTGGAACTTGCTCTGGAGCCCAGGCTAGCCTTGAAGTCAGAGATTTGCTTGCTTCTGCTTCACAAGTGCTGGAATTAAAGGCATGCATCACCACCACCTGGAATATAATTATCAAATACTTTAATTAATTTTGTAAAACAGAAAATTTCAGACTTCATACTTGCTACTAAAGTTAGGAACTCTGAAAGTATCTCTGTTTTGGGTATCAATTTTGTCTCTTTGGTTTCCTCCCCTGTGCCCCCAACCCCCCGTCCCAAGTGCTGGTGATGGAATCCAGAACATTGAGTATGCCAGCTAGCACTCAGCAATTGAGAAATATTGCCAGCTCGTTCTTGTCCTGTAGAACACATCCCATGCATACATTTGAAACCTAATTTTGCAACCAATCTTTTCAGGTAAAAGTTGGATGGTGAACTGTAAAAAAAATATTGATGGGGCTAGAGAGATTGGTGATTAAGAACATTTGTTGCTCTTGTGGAGAATGTAGGTTTGATTCCCAGCATATCATGGTGACTCACAATGGCCTCTAATTCCAGTTACGGGAGATTCTAAGCTTTATTCTGGCCTTCTGGTGCACATATATACAGGCAGGCATAAACTCACACATAAAAATAAATAAAATGAAACAATACCACCAATTTATTCATTAAGGCAGAGTATCTGTATATATCTCAACTCCCAGAGCTTTTGGAACAGACTAGCATTTCCTGGTGGCAATCCTTCCTAGGCCTTTGTAGTTACTGAGTCATCCAAGGAAGGTACTGGTAGGGTCATCAGTGATAGTCCAACAGACTAAACGAATGAAAAATCATCATCACTCCTCTACGATAGCTATAGCTGAAGCCCACTGGCTGAGTGAATGAGAAAGGCCTGCAAAACTGCTCAGCATTTTCTCATCCTGGTAGTTCTGAGGATGAAACATACTACACCTGTGTCTTGCCATTGCGCTTACCCCATAAGCCCTGCTAAGCATTTCTTGCTCTTTTCTGTGGAAAAGCTAGGATTTAGACTCAGCATCTCTAGATCTCCCATCCTAATTTTCTCTTTATATCCAGGAGTTCTTTATATCCACTAGTTGGTTCAACTAGTAATCTAATAGAAAAAAGCCCAAACTGAGCATGTTGGTGCAGGCCTGTAATCCCAGTACTCAGGAGATAGAGACAGGAGGATCAGAAGTCTGAGGACATCTTCAGCTACCCATCAAATTCTGAGGCCAGGAGAATTCCAAGGAATAGACAAGACCCTGTCTCAAACGAAACCAAACCCATAAGAAGACCCCCTTGCAGCAGATAACAGTCAGCTAGGACCCCTCAAAAGACCGTGATCATCCCTAAATCAGACATTCATATCACACCCCAAGAAGGGGCAGCAAGGTTGTGAAAGCCAGTGATGGTGGTAATCTTTAGGGAAACTGTTTTCTTTAGACACGACATGGTATATACACATGAACTCACAGTGATCATGACAATATGCCCAAAACACGTACAATCTTCAGTCCAACAGAGTCCCAGCAGAGACGGAAGAAGGTGGGCGTGCAACCCCACCACTAGCTGAGGAGCCACTAGCATTTGACAGCTGCTGGGAGAGTCAGCTTTCTTTGATGCTGTGCCCCTGGTGGACTGACCACACACACTGAGCAGGCCCCGATCCCAGGACCAGTTGGGCAGCGCAAACTGGACTTGATGGAGAAAGAAGAACAAAGAAGCAACCTCAAAGTTGGATGAGAAAGGATAGATCTGAAAAGGTTGTCAGGAGAAAAGTTAAAGGGCATGAATATATTTGAAGTACATCGTATAAAAATTTTCAAAGAATTAATAAAAAAGATAAAAACAAAACAAACAAAAACCAGAGAGATGGCTCAGTGGGTAAACATGCTTTTCTTTCTTTCTTTCTTTCTTTCTTTCTTTCTTTCTTTCTTTCTTTCTTTCTTTCTTTCTTTCTTTCGCTTTTTTGTTTTTTGAGACAGGGTTTCTCAAAGCTTTGGAGTCTGGCCTGGAACTAGCTCTTGTAGACCAGGCTGGCCTTGAACTCACAGAGAACCGTCTGTCTCTGCCTCCTGAGTGCTGGGATTTAGAGGCGTGTGCCACCACAGCCCAGCATAAAGATGCTTTTCATCAAGCCTGATTACCTGAGTTTGATTCCTGGAAGGAGAGAACTGACCAACTTCTACAAGTTGTCCTCCAGGATGGTGGAGCAGTAATAGAGTATGCGCTCCAAATGTGATTAAAACAAAAAAAAAAAAATAGGGGCTGGAGAGATGGTTCAGCAATTAAGAGCACTGACTGCTCTTCCAGAGGACCAGGTTTCAACCCCAGCACCCAATCAGCAGCTTCACAACTGTGTGTAACTCCATTTCCAGGGGCCTTTTCCTGGGCTCTGAGGCACCAAGGCGTGCAAGTGGTGCACAGATGCAAGGGCAAGCAAAACACCTATACAAAGAAATAAATAAATACAATTTAAAAGGGGTCGTGGTAGGAAGAAATCTGTCAGGCAACTTACCAATGTCAGCGAGTAAGTATTTCTTGTTTGTTTTGAAAACAAGGCAAGAAAGAAACCTTGCATGGTTCATTGCTTGCCATGCACTGGTATCTGGTCTTTGGCACAGTGAACCCCAGCCTGCTGTTATAGTCACCTAATACTTGGGCAGTTTTCTATGTTACCCTGCCTTTCAGTAGCTACAAGAACTAGAAAATGATACTAAGGAATACTAGATTAACTTCCTCCTCGCTGAATTTTCCAATGAATTGATTGCTTTGAAGAAAAGGATGATTCCCAACTCTGGAAATGGTGTGACTCCAGTCCTCAGATGAACTATCCACCTGCCTTCCCTTTCTTGCCGTCCCTGGAATAGAATAGATGCTGCTTGGCTTGCTAGTGCTGGGACAGGAACCAATGCAGGCTGCCTCTGGGTTGGCTTTTAGGCCAGTTTGTGAGCAGTAGAACTGGTGATAAGAGAAGACCGTGGAAAGGGGCAGGGTTATGCATTAAATCACTGAAACAGGTGTGAGGGAGAGAAAGCATTGCTGCGGGGCCAAGTATGGTCATGGGGAGCAGACACCGAATAGAGTAAAATTGTGATGTGCATTTTTGACTTCATGGTCTAGATGCCTAAAAGGTCAGCCTCACATCCTCTAGGAATGCCTTCTAGGACACACCTGGGGGACTTTGGCCATTATCTGGTCTGTTCCTAGTTACAGTGGTGAACTGTTATTTTTGAGCGAGCCAGCATCTAATTTGACCAATTCTAATTATCCAAAGAATCTTCTACAGGGAAATAAAATCTGCTTTGTTGTAAATTCATCTCACCTGTCTTTCAATGAAGAGCAAAGTAAGGGGGCAGGGGCTACAGCTCACTTGCTGGATTGCTTGCCTAGAATGCAGGGAAATCTGGATTTGATCTCCTGCACCCAGTGAAACTGGACACAGTTACTGTAATCTTAGCACTGGGAAGGTGCCAGCACAGGGGAGGTGAAAGCAAGGGACTCACGGTCAGCCCTGCCTTCAAAGCAAGTCTAAAACTAGCCTGGGCTACAATCAACCCTGTCTCAAAGAATGAGACTAAAATCAATAGAAAAATGTATTACTTCCTCTACTGTCGGCTAGCCCTGTGACGATTCTAGTCACTGCCATTCTCAAGGTACCTCTTTCTCCAAGTTCTTCTATGTGCTGTTTATTTATTCATTTATTCACGAGAAACCTTGGTCTGGTACTCTGTTTGGCTTTGTTTCTGCAGTGCAGTTTAGTGCTGTACCTCTAACACCCACCGCATCCCTGAAGTGTTGTGTTGTGGTCCCAGCATCTAAAGCAGTGCTGACTCATGGTGAAATCAAGCCAAACAAAAACTGAAATCATTCATTCGAACCTTTTTATATACTACTCAGAGTATTTAGCTCTAGAATTAGGCTTACGGAGTTCAGTAAATCAGGGTATACAAAAGGTATACAAAAAGATTATTCTGCAACATCAGGGATTGACATTTCCATATAAGCCTGATATGCTAAGAGCATAAATGAAGGCTGTCCACACTGCACTCAGACATTAGAACATGCTGGCCCAATAGGTGGTACTCCACTGGAGCTTGAAGACACTGTGCCTGGTTGACATGGGGAAGAAGCACGGGACGCAATATATAAAACAGCCAAGTAGTTCAGAGTGCCTGGTGGAACAAATTTTTGTTGGTTGTTGATAGAGGTCCTGCCTGGTCCCACAGCCATTCAATCCCAAAGAAACACACAGAGGTCTACATTAATTATAAACTGGTTGGCCTATTAGCTCAGGCTTCTTATTAACTCTTACATCCTATATTAACCCATAATTCTTGTCTGTGTCAGCCATGTGGCTTGGTACCTTTTATCAGTGAGGTATTCTCATCTTGCTTCCTCTGTGTCTGGATGACGACTGCAGACTCAGCCTTTCCTCTTCCCAGAATTCTCCTGTTCTGTTTGTCCCGCCTATACTTCCTGCCTGGCTACTGGCCAATCAGAGATTTATTTAAAATACAAGTAACAAATCTTTACAGGGTACAAGACCATTGTCCCACAGCAGGTTGTAGTGGAAAAGGTCAGAGTATTCGAGGTCTTCACTGTCCAGTTCAGAGCTGAAGCCCTGTCCTGAAATATCCTAGGAAGCCACTAAATTTAATTAGTATGAAGGAAATGATATAACTAATTTTGAGGGTCTGGAGATGTAGAACAATTGTAGACCATTTTTAGGATGCATAAGACCCTGGATTTGATCCTCAGTACTAAAACAACACAACAAACAGCCATTTTGTTACTAGTTCTTTTTCTATTATTTTTCAATTTTATTTTTGTAGGGGTTAGGATTTTTGTTATTGTTTAGTGTATTATGTATACATGTTTATGTGTAGATACATGTTTATATGTGTGTACATGTGTGGGGTACACGAGTGAGAGTGCACATGTATGTGGGTAAAGGTGCATAGGGGTACACATGAGTGAGAGTGCACAT